>VOQK01002039.1:0-14668 GCA_015052645.1 Benitochromis conjunctus
TTCTGTAGTTTCAGCCTCATTATGAGCATATTCTCTGCTGTCTGAGACCATTTCAGGGCACAGTCAGTGTTGTATGCACACGTCGTCAATGCTAGCGGTGAGTAGTGATACTTTCCAGATTCTGACTGACTGCTGACACACCAGCAAGGCAAGGCAGCCACCCCGACCCCTCCTGCCGCCCCTCACACTCACACATAATCACGTAACCACAAACTCAGACCCTTTTCTGTCACATGTGTACGCTAATTTTTACACATGCTGCCCTCAAAGGCACACACCCAGACGCCCGTGTCAAACTGTGCCAACGACAGTGGAAATATGAAACACATTTTTAAGGCATTCACTGTGTCCTCAAGCAGCTAGTCATATGAAATGACCCCAACTTAAATGCTTTCGAAAGAGGTGCAACAGTTTTGTGTTTTGTTTATCAGCAAAGGCTACGACTAGACCCACTTTGAATGAATTCATAAAATGCAAAGCCGAGGCCACGGAAGGGCATCCGGCCCCATTTGTAAGAGCAGTATTTCCAAAGGTGGGCTGGAGGTGGGGCTGTGTGTGAATACAATTATAATGTTATTATTGCATGGGCAAGATAGCACTAGGCTTTCACGTTGGTAATTGAATCCAAGAGAGTAGCTAATTGGTTTTCAAATGAAGCATTAAGAAACAAAACCAAGCACTAGCAATTAAAAAGTGTGTCCAGTTGCTCTGACTGCAAGGGTGGAGAATAAGTCACCAAAAAAGGGAAAAGAAACTGCTGCACTGAAGAGACACTTTGTAATGAAAATTAAGATTAATAATTAAATACATTAAGCAATGCTGATAATGTTGACAAAGGCCAAGAACACCTCAAATCAGTTGCTTAGCTTGTTTACGTGACTGGATGGAGAAGACCAAGTAAAATATGCTGAAATCCCCAAAACGTTACAGCATTAAAACAGAAAAAAAGTCCATCTGTCCAGCATTCTTTGGTGGAGCAGCAAATGTGACCTGCCTTTCACTAATCAAGTATGGCTGTGGATCGCCAGGCTTTTGATCGTAGCGCAGGCATTTACAAACTCAGCTGCGTGTGTGGGCCACAGCCACAGCATAGCTCTACATGGACACACACTTACACACACACACACCAGCAAGCCAGAATTTGCAGCCACCGAGGCACCTACCCACAGTAACTGCTCAGCATATGTTGTTAGCTGCATGACTGCTTGCTCCATAAAGGGGCTGCTGAATCTTTTTTTTCAAGCTGTATGAGACTTCCATACAACCGTGACCGGCATGTGAGGTACATTTGTTGTAGTCGTCATTTTCATTCATCTGAAAACAATGGAAAAGGGGAAAAAAAGGGGAGGGGGGATTCCCATTCCATGCATACAAAAGTAGATGGACTGGGACCGTGGTGGTTTTACCCATGGGGCATGCGCTAAACTTCCTTTATGGCTTTGGATGGCTACCACAGTCCTCTCCACTGTAACCTCTACAGGGTCTACAATATTAGACAGAAAAGCCCAAACAATCAGATGGTCTCCCTGTGAACAAACATTAGGTGATGGTGGGAAGGAAAAACTCCCATTTAATCGTAAGAAACATCTAGAAAAAGCAGGTCAGGAAGGGGCAGCCACCTGTCTCAGCCAGTTGGGCTGAGGTGGAATTAAGACTCAAACTTCTTGGAGAGCCTGTGCTACAAAGGGCCATAACGTTTGCAAGTCCATTAAAACGCTCCTAAAAGCACCACCACCGCTAACATGATCAAGAGGTCCAGTTTAGCGATTCAAATTAGCAGAGATGAAGCCTACTAAATAGCTACTGGCTATAGCTACCTCTGTCAACATACCTATTAACCAAAGTAGCCATGCCTCCAATTTTAATCCTTAGCAAAAATCCAAATAGCTGATATATAAAAAATGCAATATTTACTCAGTCCAGATAAACCACGGGTTTAATTGTTATATGAGGCAGAGGAAAGTTTCAAAGGAATGTGGCTTTTCATCTCTAACTATGGTGATACTTAGATAAAGAAGATGCTCATGCAGAAATGATAACATGGGAACTGCTCTAACATCAAAGTGCATGCAGGTTCTTTCAAACCTGAACCAGATTTAAGGATAAATTATATTAGAAAAAAATATACTAAGATGTACATACTTGTTTAGTCAGAGTCCTTTGTGAAATTTAAAGCAAATAACTTTGTTAGAGATATAGTTGTTGTACTACTTGTTATAGTACCCACTTGACGCTACTGCAAAACATTTATTTTTTCTTTAAGAGGACTGAGAAACACACCAGGCCTAGTGCGATCCATAACAACCACGCTCTCAAAGAAAACCTCAGCACCTGTTGCTTACTCCTGATAGCGGCAAAGCCGGGTGGAAGTCTTGTCAACCGGTTCCTCTGGGATTCTGGGATTGGTTGAAAGAGCCACGGTCCGCTAAGTGTGACTGGTTGGAGACGTACGACTGACTAAGGCTGCCCCTGCAGCCATCACCGCTGCGCTGCATTCTCGCCCATTCTTCATCTGAAAATATAGAAAAAAAAAAGAAAAACACATTTCCTTCCTGACTCAACGGCTCACGCTGCCATGCTGCCTGAGCCTTTTGACAGGTGTCATAGCCCAACACCACGCTGCCATTTCCCAGCACCTGTGACTGACCACACTAAGGAACTCCCTCTGGTTTCAATAAAACATTACTTGGGCAGAAAAGATGTTTTCTGTGAGCGCTGGCTCGAATTGTTGGATGGGATACTTTCTATTGTCTCAGTTTAATATCATACCAGGAGGTTTTTGGCATTTCGACCCTGTAATATTGATTGCAGCTAATTCACTGAAGCTATTATTGGCTCCCAGACAGAACAACTTAGCATTGGCATGCTTGCTTTGTAACATTGCCAATAATCTGACATGAGTTGACAGCTAATATACTACAAATACTTGTACTTTTGTCCCCTTGGCTCCTTCTTCTCTCTGTAGGGATCCTACTGTAAGGCCTTAATAACATATATTTCTTTCCACTTTTCCTTGTGATGTACTTACACAGCAAATAACATTTTAAGTGCATTTTTAAAGTTTTTAACTTTGACCTCTCGCTTCTGGTTGCTCTAGGTCAGTGTTACAACAACTGGTCACATTTGATTTTTTGCACTGTTTGGTCATCTTGACTGCACGGCACTACCTTGACATTATTAATTCATTGTGATATGCCAGTAATTTTTGGGGTTCACTTTACTCCCTTTACATAATGCATCTTTCACATTCCAGCTGTGTCTGTCACTCCCTGAGAGAACTGCTCTGGAAAATTAACAGAAAGTAACATGAGAATCTGCAGGATGCAGAACGTCCAACACTGAATGCCTGTGCCACATTTTCATGGCAAATCATTCTGAAGTGCAGTGGATGGCTTACAATGAGCACGGTAAATTATGCACATTATAGTAGTAAGCTTCTGTAGAATGCAGCCGAGCTGTCTGGCAGCTTTTCCTCGGGAATATCAATCAGAATTGCTACAATATGACGACAGGTCCAGCTAAAGCAACATGGTGGAGATGATTCAAGGGTTGAATGATTTCACAGCTTACAGTGGGAAAGTTGCTTTGCAGACCGACTCTGCTTAAGCATATTAACCAAAACAGGCTTTGTTATTTAGGTTAAGGTGGAATGCAGAGAGGCAAAATCTGTGATGACTTAAAACAATTTCAACAGTTTGATTTGAGTATAAAAGAAATACGATTACACAGAAGACTGACAATCCAGTATATAAATCAGCTATGCATTATGTTTTCTGTTTTTTGCATTAACAAACCTATGTTTAATTTAAGAGGTAAAGAAATAAATCTCTACACCAAACATTTAAAGAGAAAAGGCAGAAGTGAGCGACCCTTCACAGTTATGCTGTGCGTGCACTGCCGTGCTCCTTCACCAGTCATTCTTGACAGGCAGCATCAAGAGGACTGCGTCAGTGTCATGAATCCACAGTGTCATGAATCCACAGTCTCACTCACGTCACTGTCCCATTAGCTTTGTCAAACATGTATGCACACTTTAGAAATTCTCTAGCTTCTACTTTTCATTCAAGCCACATAAACACAGTGCAGGTAGGCACATAAACAAGCACAGGCATAAACACAGTAAACACAGAGGGTTTTTGTGGGGTAGCTTTGTTGATATTTATTTCTCCCTTTTTGTGTTTTATTTATGTTCTTTTTTTCTTTTTTAATTCATCTCACCCCCTTACTCCCAAATCCTTTTCTACCCACATCAAGCAGAATTACTGAAGAGACCGAAAGGGAGCAGGAGAGAAAGCGAAAAAACCAAGGAAATGGACAACAATTATGATCAGAATGTGGAAAAAAAAACTGCGATATAAACAAAAACCCACAGAAAGCACGAAAAGTTGTTCGCAGTTTCTTTCAGAAAATAATATAGTATTGTTTGGATGTGGGCAAAGCAGGATTTCTCTGTCAGCACCACATGGAGAATTATGGTATCAGCCAAACCCAAGAGGAAATGAGAAAAGACAAGGGTACAAACAGAGATTAGCGTGTTTATTTGTCATGAGAAGAAAAACTTCACTTTCAGTATGGTGCACAGGCTTTCTGGTTCTTGAACAGCGAATCTACAACATTGCAAATTTGTGTTCGCTTGTATCTATTTGTGCATAACAGAGATCAGATTAGTTTGTCAGAAAATATGTTGAAGAGTCTGCACAGTTCTGAGAGAAATTCTTTGGACAGATGAAACCAAGATTGAGCTGTGTAAGAAAGATGGGAGGAGGAAGAGAGAAATATGTTGTGATCCAAAGCATCATCGGTCAACCACGGTGCAGGCAATGTGATGGTATAGGCATTTCTCACTGCCAGTGGAACCAGATCACCAATGTTTATTAATGAAGTGACTGCTGATAGAAGCAGCAGGATGAAGTGTACAGGACTATACTCTCTGCTCCGATTAAGGCAAATCCTGCAAAACTGAGCAGACAGCGCTTGACAGTGAAAATGAAAGAAAACCCAAAGAAAGTATAGAAAGCAACCCAAGAGTTTCCCAAAGCAAAGAAATGGGATATCCTTCCATGGCAAAGACAGTCACCTGATCTCACCCCATACAAACCTGAATGTGGAAAGACCCACAAACAAACATCAGCTGAAGGTGTCTGCGGTAAAGCCCTGATGGAGCATCTCGATAGAGTAAAAAGAGGATTCGGTGATGCCCATGGCTTCAGGGAGTCATTCACTGCAAACCATTTTATCCAAGTACTAAAAATAATTCTTATATCTAAAACTATGTTTGTGCAACTACTCTTGAGCGTCTGAAAATGGGAGGTGTCAATAAAAAGTTGTTTTTTTTTTAAACAGTTAGGAAAAATGACAGTTAACCCTTTTAGCCCTATAATGTGACGCAGGCCGCCTGGAATTGTTTTGTTGTTTTAGCTGTAAAAGTGTCATAAAATCTGCTGTGAGTTTGCACTTTGAATCAACTTCAGAAATCACGTCTGCTTCATTTGTCGTGCAATAACAACAAAAGGAATCACATTGCAACAGGAATTTGTGTATTATACAGGCTCATTTATTTATAGTATATATCTATATGCAAGATTGTGTATTCAAAACAGATACAGCAAATAAGATGATCTAGACGGGGATAGGAATTAATAAGAATTGGCTTGCTCCTACTCTTTTTCAAATGGGATTTGAACACTTGTTACTTATATGCTCAAAATAATAATTTGATTGATTAATGTTGTACCAATTTTAGCATATCCCTTAGTTTTTCCTTAATTGTAAACATAAATATTTGAAGGCTTTCCTCCGCTCCACTTTGGTCTTTCGGGAACCACTGAAAAGTTGATTTTGATTTTTTGTCAGTATTGGCCTCTGCCAGTCTCTGTAAGTCAGAGCATGTCATGGCCTTACTCTCCGGTAGACTCTGCAGCATTGAATGTTAATATTCCATATTTACACCGTGACTCAAAAGAATTTAAAAATGATATCATAACGTTGCCCAAACACACGTTACAGATATCAGAAAATCCTCATTCATCAGCTTCTACCCTCCTAGAATCTTTATCAGGCTTCTAGTTAGCTTAACAGGATTCAGAGGATGGCCAAAGGTGTTAGGTCGACTGCGTTAAAATCATGCTTCTCATATGGAGAAGGAGCTGAAAAGCTTCATGCATTAGAAACTGTGTCTGGATGGGTGTTTAATCATGCAGAAGCAAGGACGGGTTTTGGTCAAGCACATTTGGAGAAGCAGAGAAACCCTCTCAGGTTTCAGCTGTCCACCAGCAGCCCTCAGCCGCTCCGCAGTGAACGTGAGGGAAGGGCCAAAATGTGAGCCAGCCTCACACAAAGACTCCACATTTGAGCCGAGGAGTTAATCCTGTTTCAAGCAAGCTAGATTTAACCCTTGTCAACCCCGCACCCAGCTCTGCCGACACCACCACCCAAATGGATAGATTAGGATTTTTAAGTTATGCATGTGTGAACATCTGCACAAAGCTATTAATTTACAAGGCAACCCACAAACCGATTAGGTCTACATATAGCATGACTATGTTGTTTGTTTGGTGGTATCACTGAAACAACTGTGTAGGTGGTCAAGCAGCAATGTTGACAGCTGAAAGGCTGTTGTTCCATTAAATCATACCTCAGCGTTTAATGGTAACTAATGTTCCTAACGCACAAACACACACAGAACAGGTGCTACGCAACCTCACATGGAGAAAAATATTATATTTCTGTCACGCATGTCATCAAACTTGCATACACATGCACATGCTTACATGACTAGGTAAGTGGCCTCCCTCGTAGCCAGCACTGCTAGAGTGTTAACCCACATCCGTACCTCATAACTGCTTAATGGAGAGAAAAAACTACAACGATGCCTTCTTTAGCTGTATTGATGGAGGACTCATAACTCTCCCCATCTTAGTTTAATACCATTTCTGGTAAATTTCGAGCATGTCAGAAGGTCTTCTCTTGGAACATTGTAAAATATTCAGTCTTACAATTCTCCCTCTGATTCAAAAACGTGGAGGCATTGAATGAAAAGTGACTTTGAGTTTGCTGACCTTGCGTATTTCTCATGGAACGCATTACCGAGAAAGCTCTACCTAAAAGTGAGGATCTGTGAAACAAAAGGGACTTTCAGTGCTTCCAGCATACACCCCCCTCTCTCACTGGGCTGTGTACCTCCATTAAGCACACTTGCTTATTTAACCTTGTCGGATTCTAAAGAAGAGTCCTACATGTTTTTTTTTATTTTTTTATTTTGTGCGCGCGTGTGTGTGTGTGTTTGTGGGTATGTACGATATATTAGACAAATGAATAGCTGTAATCAGATTTCTTTCAAAAGGAAGGAGAAAATAAGTCACGGCACATGTATTTGTCAGAATAGAAGTTGCCTTGTGTGATATTTTGCTTACAGAAGTTTGCATGTATGTGTGTTCAGACACAAAGGCATCTGTGTGTTTAGTAGGCCTGTCTATTGTCAAATGGAACAACTGCATTAATAAGGTATTAAATTGAAATACTGGTATTTTACATAAGGAAAGATAATGGCATTTTGTCTCTTTCTCCCTGCCTCGTGCTTGCAAACTTCTGCCCTGTGCCTTCTGTCAAAATCACATCCTGGAGGAAACCACTCATCAAATTGTTCTCCAGTATGCGCACAAAAGATTGCCTGAATTTTAGATGACTTTGTGGTTGTTAAATGAGTTTTGAAAAGACTGACAATGAATGAATTCCACACATCAAAGCCACTTCCACTCTCACTAAGGGGAGGTGTTTCTTCTAATATGCTAGACTTTCGAAATTGTAAGTCTAGTTTTCCTGGGGACGATGCAAAATTGTATTATAGAGAACAAATCAGTTAATAGCTCCTTTATGAAATATCCTAAATGTCTAGTTTAAAAAAAGCTTTCAACTCAATAGCAGTCCCCCCGTGTGGTCTTCCTGCATACATAGATAATTAACAGACACTCTACCATATTAGCTCAAATTAGGAAAGGATGTTTTTATCATCCGTTCAGTGTTTGCTAACCATTGTTGTACAGCACAGTCATTTTTCCCCCCGCTTCTCCCTTTGTCAGCCTTTGTTTCACAGGCACTGCCGCAACTGACTTTGTTTTGTATCTATAAATTCTTTATAAGTGTACATTTAGACGCTGCTAGATAGCGACAAAATTCAACAAACACAGGCAGGAGGAGTAGTCAGTACTTTACGGCCTCACTAAAATGCGGTTAACAGCGGGGAAAAAAGAAATAGGGTTTTATATTTCTCCTACATGTTTCCTTACTCCCA
The DNA here is from genome assembly GCA_015052645.1 of Benitochromis conjunctus. Lineage (NCBI taxonomy): Eukaryota > Metazoa > Chordata > Actinopteri > Cichliformes > Cichlidae > Benitochromis > Benitochromis conjunctus. The sequence goes on from VOQK01002039.1 coordinate 8,291, forward strand.
ATGAAATCGCAGCTATGCTGGGATATACTGCCACCTGTCATTTCAAATAATAGCATAAAGAAATTGTAATAAAGAAGAGCATTGATGCAAATATTATTTAAAGTTCATTTAGTATATATATTTTACAACTGGATTTCTGTTACAGGGAATGAAAGACATTTAAATAATTTTTTTTGACACGTTTGTTAAAGCAGCATTGCACCTGCAGACTTTTGGGTGGGTATTTCCCAACCAAAGCTATTGACTGACATCTGAGGTCAGGGATTTGGGAAATCTGCTGTCAACTTAACACAGTGTTCTATGACTGCAGGACCCCAGAGCTCTCAGCTATCGGGCTCATCTCTACTTTTAACATAAGGCTTAACACTTTCCCTTTTAATACAGCTTATAGTTATGGCTGGATCGGGTGACCCTGAGCCATCCCTGTAGGCTAAAGCTGCTGGAGGACCTCCCATAATGCATTGGTGACCTTTCCACTTTGCTGTATCTTTCACTCCTCGTGCATTCATTTGACAATTGTGCATGTCCTCTCTTTGTGTCGTCTCTCCTGTACTTTGTGTTTTGTTCCGTTTTTTGTTTGTTGTGTCATCATGGCAGTTGTGCACCCTACCTTGTACTGCCAGAGGATTCCTTCACTTAAAAGACTTTTTATCCCTACTGTTGTCACTTGCTTGTTCACAGGGGATTGTTTATTTGTTGGGTTTCTATATTTAATGCTTATGCGCTTTTACCTTACCGAAGTGCACTCAGTTATTGTGATTCATTGTTATATGAATACAACATAAATTACTTAGATCACTCCATTTGTGCTGTACTGACTCATCTAAGTGACATACTTTTAATCTTTTTCTACACCTACATGGGGTTGGATCCATCCATCCATCCATCCACCCATCCATCCATCCATCCATCCATTTTCTTCTCTTTATCAAATTCACAGGAGAGCTGGAGCCACACCCACACTATAATAGGGCGAGAGGTGGGGTACATCCTAGACTGGTAACAGTCCATCACAGGGCTAACACTTATTCGCATCTACAGCAAGCAATAATCATCATTTGACCTAGCATGAACCTACGCAAGCATGGGGACAAGTCCACACAGACAGACTCCAGTGGATTCAAACCCAGGACCCTCCTAATGTGAGATGAAAGCGATAACCAGCACAGTTGGACAAGACCCTGTTACCTCTGCACAAATCACTGCATTACTCATCTGATGATGGAGTTTGACATTTCTCGCCCATGCAGAGATTACGCTAATTAACTGATCCAAATATTTATGTGACGCTGTATATTGGTGATGCAAAGGGAACATAAAAATAATGATACTAATACAGAATAATATATAAAATATATTGTTATTATATTACATACCATTGTGGTTTTCACAATAATAGTTTGATAACCCAGCACAAAATTTTAAACAAACCAACAAAAAAGAAAGAGTTTACATTCAAGGCGTGTATTGTGCATATCAGAATTGAATGACCTTGATATATTTTGCAGTATAGGAACGCAGAAGTAGACAAAACCAACACTTTTGTAAGAAAAACACTAAAACAAGGTAAGAGCTGATCTGAGTAATCGGTGAACTGGGTGTAATTAACCTATACTCATCCAGACAAACAGTGTTGGACAGGGCACTGGGAAGGAGAGCCGTGCCGTCTCTCAACTGAAGCTGCTAGTTTAGAGACTAATTAGGGATATATTGTGGTATAGTGTGAAGGGGTTCCCATGTGGGTTTCTGATTCGTTGGCTGTGTGCACATCCAGACTGCTCATTTGTGGTGGGGTATGACAGTCTGAAACCCAAGGAGTTGATGAGAAGACGTGCAGGATAAGAGAGAAATGAACACTTTAGGATGAGTGCAGGAGTGAAAATGAAAGAAAAAAGTGAGAGAGAAGTAAATTAAACAGTGGAAATCAAAGGAAGAAGGAAGAATGATCCTGGTTCCAGAAATGCTCAGAAGAAGAGACAGAGGAAAAAAAAAAACCAGAGTATTAGATTGGTAGGTCTGGGAAGGTTAATCTGCTTCTCTTCACAGTTGTGTCTGTCAAGTGGTGCAGCTTCTACAAATAAGACTTCTCCTTTGAGATCCTGTTGCAACAAAACAATATTGCCTCTATAGCAGAGGTTTAGCTCAGTGGCTTGGAAATAGTTTAAGAAGCCTTGGCAATAAACCGCCACAACGCAACATCAAGATGACTTTTTAATACTGTATATCACGTTTTGTTTTTATAGCAATTATTTGGCATTCAAGTCATTTGTATGACAAATGTTTAAGCCTGTTACTATTAAATTTCAAGTAGTTGTACATCACAATTAGAAATAATGTTGAACTAGTAGAGTGGTAACTATGAAAACTATTGGTCTCATCCAAAATCCAATATTAAATACTTGTGTATCAACTATATCTGTTAAATAAATAAGACTTCCTATTTGTGTGTACGGTTTCTCCGGTGTGTATTCTGAAACACTGAAACGTCAGTGCGCCCAGATGGTTAAATCGAAGGGAAAAAAAAGTATAAAATGAGTCCACATTTGTTATAAATAGAGCTTTTAAATGCTGGGGGAGATTGTGTGTACTTTTTTTTATGGCACACCCACTTATAGGGCAGTCAGTAGGGTATCTATTATTCTGGTCTATATGCTTTTTACACTCAACTGGTAACAGTCCACAGCAGCCCAGGTTCATATCCTCTTCTGGGCTTTGATCTCTTTTACAACCTTAAAGCAATCTCACGCACACCACATTAAAATCTTAGTAATGTCAGCAGAGAGAGGAAGTGCCATCTAATGTGAATCATGCAAGACTCTCATATATGCATATATCAACACAGAGTAAAGATGAAGAGCCCTTCATATTCACTTTCCTACTAAGGCAGCAAGGTTGATGTGTGGGAGATGAGCGGCGGTGATTCGGTAACACACATTCTCTTTTAAGTGTATTCATGTTACACTGGCTGTTCTGTGAAATTCTGTGGCTTCTAACCAACAGGATAACAAGAAGGGCTCTCAGAGCACACTCCTCTACCACAGCGAATGCCCCATCTCACTGCAATCTGAAACAAAGCAATTTGGATACATATCTTAATTAAATGGTTTCTTCATTTGTTCCACCTGAAATTCGACATGGCTGACAAACACTGATCACAGATCTCTGCCTAATGCACTGATGGAGAAACAAAAATCTACAATCTCTACACAAGTGTAGCACAGAGAAGCTACATTGTTACCCAGTTTGTGAGATGCAGTGCTGGAAAGTAAAATAAAATAAAAATGGTCCCATGTTTTATGTATTTTCTGATCAATCTTCTATTATTCGTGCAATTTTAATCATTTTATGCATTAACTAGCAAGCTGGTGATGTACAATGCTCAATAAATTTATTAGACTACCAGTCATAAGATCAAAAGAAAAGAAATCACCATAATTTACCTGTGTTAAATGTCAAAAATTTGCCAAAAAAATCAGTATTGATAACACATTGCTTAAAGTTCTGTTAAATCTGAATTACAGTAAAACCATGGATATGCTTGTTTTATGTGAATCTATCAAAATGAAGTGGCTTATTCTATCTCTTTATCTGAAACGTACCTCTGTTTTTGTTTGTTTTTTGTGTGTTTCCTTTAACTTTATGTTTCCATATTGACATTTTGGTCTAATTTGAATTTAAATAGTACATTATTTTATTCTTGTTGCAGTGAAGTTCATTTTCTGACACATTACATGTCTTCTATGAAAATCACACTCATCACTTTCTGAATTTATTTAAAAGACAGATATTCTGCTGGTTAGATAAGGAAGGGAGTGTTCAACATTAAAATAAATTGAGATTTTGTTAAAAGAGTCCTTGAAATATGCTGTGCAATATCTTTTCTGTCAAAGAGTTTCTTAACCGGATATTACAAAGATAAATTAATCGTTCTCTCTGCCCAAAATGATTGTGCCAGGATTCAGTTTCAGTTCTTTAGTCGTTTTGGGCATAGGTCCATTTACCCAATTTTTGATATCACTTAAATTCACTGCAGTACTTTTCTCTTTTTTTGTTTTCTTTTTTCAGTCACCGTCATTCACATGTCATTTTAGAGATATAGAGCAGATGTACTGTGGATCAGTTTCTGTAACTTGAAGATAAGTGATAAAATAACTCTGTACCATGCTATACAGTTTTTTCACCATCATTCTTAAACAAACCAGGAGCTACATCTCCCCCATGTATGGACAGTACAATCTAGAAATGAACAATTGCTCCTTTGATTAGCATACGTCACTGAATAAAAATTTGAAAACATAACATAAAAACATGATTTCAAACTGACACATCCTCCAAACATCTTCAAAACTTTCTTCTTTTCTTTGACACACTTTCCCCAAGAATTAACCATGAAATGATTCCAAATGATTATGAACTTGTTTTGGCATTTCCTGGATCCAGACTAATCCTGACACATTCCTCTGCTTGGTTACACCTGGAAAGGAACGTTGTGAAAATTACTTGTGATAAACAGCAGCCCTGGCAAAGTCCAAGTTCCAAATCTAACCTACTGCTCCCAATGCAACCTGAACTCTCACTAGGGTAGGACAAGGATGGCGTTCCTCAAATATCCGGTGAGATACAGTGAGGTGGTGAACATGGCGCAAAACATAACTCATTCAGATTCATCGTCTCTGGCCTCCTTCAGGATGATTGTGCCAGAGGGAGATTTTGATCTTGACCAGGCCCTCTGTCGTACCCTCCCAGGACACCCTAATGATATATTTAGGTATACCAGGCCTGTGTATCAATGTTCCCCAATAGCATAAAACAATTGACTAGTTGACAGCTCAGCTACTTTCTTAACCCAAATGTCCAAGTCGAACGGTCTTAGATCCAATGATACGCTTAAAATAAGAGGTCCTGCTGCAATATGCAGTTATGAAGACCTTTACTTTGTGTTCATTATGGTCAAACTGTGATTAGCAAAGAAGCCTAATAAGAGACCACAGGTCAGGTTTAGACTGAACAGGTAATTCCTCTCATTCCTACCACTCCAAGTTTCATTGTTGCTGCCTGGTATGAGTTTAAAACAACAGTCTCTCTAATGGGTTTCTTCCTGTTAATGAGGGAGTTTTTCCTTCCTAATGTTGCCAAGTGGTTGCTCATAGAGGATTGTTTGATTGTTGGGGTTTCCTTACAATATAAAACTGTTGTTTTGAGTTAAATGTGAATTAAATAAAATCAAATTGGATTAAATTGAATTAAATTCTTGCATTCATCTTTCAAAATTGTGGCCTTAAATAAATTAAGTTGTATTAATTCTGTTCAAATCATGTTCTTAAGACAAAAATGATAATAATCACATAACCATAGCAGACATATTATTCATAACTGTGCTGTCAACATAACTGTGCAAAGATTGCCCTGAGATATAACACAACAAAATTGTGTATATGAAACATAATGTGGTTGTACTGCGAGCCTCTATAAATCAGCAATTAAAGAATTAAGCAGTTTGGGCTAATTGGTCTAATTTTAGCTTGAAATATCCACGGCTAAATGAGAGCTGCTACATGACTTCAAAGTGCCTCTAGTGCCTGTTGAGTACCAACTGCTGTTACACATAGAAAACTTGCAAGGAAAATGTTCCTGAGTCCAAGAATTAAGTTTGAAAACACTGTTTATCTGCAATAGTATCCACCCAAGTTATGTTGTCAAAGCCAGATCTTAGCTAGAGCTTATTACATCGTTGTGCCATCAACCCACTGACCACAGCGCTGATTGCATAGCCAAAAGTAGCAATTTCAGGATTTTAGAGCAATTGATTGAGTGGTTTTAAACCAGATGTTTGGTATCTGTCCCCTCACTTCCACAAAACTTCCTTTTATGAAAAGATCTGAAAATCCAGACTTGTAGGTCATGTTGCAGCAGAGCTGTGATGAACTGTATTAGCATTTTGATAGCATGGTATAGCCCACAGCCATCTCCACCTCTTCTCACTTTGGTTTCACAGGGTGAATTAACACACAAGAGGGGTGATGGAGTATTGAGCAGTCTCAGATGACTTTTTACTGTCAAAAAATATGGAAATATTACATATTTTCACGATGGAAATGGCAGATTCCCTACACAGTGAACCATGTAAATACAGTAATGGCATATTTACTCAAGTCAAACAGAGACTGCTGCCTTAGATTATGTTGTGTGATTACTGCAGGCACGACTGGGATCTTGTGTCCTATAGTAATGTGCATACTGTAATGTGCCCTCTTACAAAGGTCCCTTTGTTTCAGTGGCTGGGGGGTCTGTGCACTCTGATCTCTCCCTTGTTTCCTCCTCTACTTCCCCCAACCCCTCATTCAACCCCCCCTCTATTAAGCACCCTGATTCCCAGTT
>VOQK01002039.1:54474-65936 GCA_015052645.1 Benitochromis conjunctus
GTGTGGGTCAGCATAGAATATTAACACACATTAGTCAGAAGAAAGGCATGTAGCAACAGTAGCAGTGAAAGAGGAGTAGATAAGGTCAAATGCACCTTGGGGGCAGCTTGAAACCATAGAAATTGGTATTTTAGATAAAGACAGTGATAACATCATGATGCCTTAGATTAAGAGTAAACCATGTGAGGATGAAAGGGTGTTTTACAGAGAGATTATCTTTGTCCTTCTGGAGAGAGACCCTTTTATTTTCCTATTGAGTACCCTGCTTTCTCAGTGACCTTGACTTATTCCAGTTATAGCATCCCTCTGATCAGATATGGAAGCAAAGCTACTGTAACAACCTATGGAGATCAAATACAATGGCTAAGCTAACCCAGTCAGTTAAAATTAATTATTAAAAGTAACTATAAATGTTACTGACATTATTTAGTAACGTGTCTGGGGTCATTTGCTGGCGTCTATCTCGTGTAAAGGGGAGCGACTCTGTCCATATGGTTGTTTAATTTCATGCAGGAAATTAAAACAAAGCCTATGCAGCCAGAGGCGGTCAGCTAATTCTTTGTGGAAAACAGCTCGTTTTTCATGTCTGCCTCTTTTATGTTGGTTTAAGACTTTCTGTGAGTGTAGTGATCTGGAACAATGTGTCTGCACTTTTTTTTTTTCCTTTTCTATGCATGCGTGTGCGTTCGCTGAGAGTTTGTAGACAACATCTGGGCCAGGCTGCATTCGGCAACCACACGATGACAGCACTTGATGAAGTCACAGTAAACAGTGAACCAGTCATCATTATCACTTGTGTGTGCTTTTAGATTTATTTCACTGTCAGAAAATCCCCTGCCGTTGTTCAGTAAATATTATTGTGACATGTCTCAGCGTGGACATTCGACTACAGCCTGCCAGTGTGGCCTCAAGTCCACAACATGTGCAACACTAAGTGACAGTTTCAGGCAGCTTAAGACGATCACGTTCTAGTGGACTAAAACGTTTGAGGTTTGTGGAACTGCTAGTTCGATATTGTTTGAACAGCACTCATATTTTGTTTTGTTTGTTAGTATTTTTAAATGTACTTGTATTTCTTGGCAAAACAGCACTAAATTTAACATATTTAAAACATTCAAATGTGTGATTATAGTTATAGCCATTCCTTTAGTAAGCGATGAGAGCCATAAAGAAACATGTTTTTGGTGTTATTGTTTAAGATTTCAACATTCAAAATAAAGTCAAGATAAGTAGAGAAAAATGCATAGAAGACAAAGATGCAAATTCATGATGTGAAACAATATTTTAAATTCATCACAGTATGTTTGTGTAAAAGTCCCACTTCACACTGATACAGAAAGTAGGTTTGGAGGACTTTTAATAATTCATCATTTACATAAAATGATCTTCATTCCTAGGTGAAAATGGATTCAACAATGGATTTGTAATGATATGTGTGTGCACTAAGTACTTTGTGTCTTTTTTTTTAGGTGGGTTATTAGGCTCATGCAAGTGTATGAGTTGGGTAATTTTGCAGGTTTTTCTCTGACTCTGACCTTTGAAACTTCTGCTCGAGCTTGCATTCTTATCACTGGTCGTCTATGCTGCCTGGCCACCAATGTCAGCTAGATGTGCTGGTCTAATCGCTACACACACAAGCACATAAATGCCTGCACGTGCACACACATGCATAGATAGGACTACTTTTCTTCTTCTCCCTCTTCTTTAACAGTGTGCGTAACACATCCACAAACTCTTTTTATCACCACCACCAGTCGCTTTAGCTTCAGTCTCCATCCCTCTCATTAGCCAGCACTGGGAAATAAGGCTTCAGTAAAAATATAGAGCATCATTAAACACTGTAAATCGTACACTTGGAATGGCAAAAGAGCCCCGTTAAAGGGCTGGAAGAGTGCCAAGGAACCTATTTAATTCCTCCAGCTGCAGGTGTTAGCTCATGCAACAAATCACCCATGCTACAGGTCTAATTTGTAAAAGACAACAATGTAAAACATATATGGATTGTAAAATGTTTGCTGAACAAAAGCAGATGCTTTGTGCTACAATATATGAGACTGGGTTAAAATAATACCTGACAGACGAGCAATTCTATTCTTTTTATGTTATCAACCCATGGCACAAGGAGAGTGTAAAATATAGATAAAAAAGCACAGAGTTAAAGTAAATGAACAAATGATCAGAATACTAATTCAATGGAAACTTAAGTATAAAAGCCAACAAACAAGCAGAGATCAGTTGAAATACAGTATTACTGATTAAAATCAAATATTTGGACAGTGAGTTAATGTTAGTCCATTCCAGCACTGAGCCATGAATGTTAAACAGATTTGACACAAAAAACATGAATAAAAGAAGAGACTCTCAGCTTGTGATTATAGGGTTTTATGACTCTCTGGTTCTCTTTGCTTTCTAAAAGTGGAATTCTGTTCAAACTATTCAAATTTTGTGGACGTGTCTACGCAGTAAAGACGACAATAACCCACATTTAAACCTGAAAAAACAAAATCATTTGACACTTTATAAAAAGATCCTGCACTTTATCCATGCTAGTGTTGACAAACATGGCGTGGAGAAAGTTGTATTTCATAAGTAAATTGCCTCTTTGTATGTACTTTTAACCGATGTGATTGGTCCATAGACGGATATGTGCACTCGGGAAACTCAAGCAGAGTATTTGGCTTGGAAAGCTAAGGTGCTATGAGACTGCCGGAGCGCTCAGCTAACAAGCTCACCTCACCCATCCTACCATAAATTCTCACCCTCTTCACTCCCTTTAAATTCTTATCCATTTTCCACATTTCAGTGGGGATGATATTCTTGGTACAGAGGTGCTGTTTAATTGGAAAGGTGTGCAAACGTTACGCCTAAGTGCGGCATGCGACACCAACTAACAGGTCAAAGCACTGTAAATAGGGCCGTAGGCAGCAGCTATTACACTAAAGTCTGCTCCTGAGAACGTTGTGCTCATGTCTGCCATTTGTTCATTTCACTTTTTTTAAAATTTTCATTTAAGTGAGGCCACAGTAAAACTTGAGTTGCCTCTTACCCTTCAGAACTCTTTATTTCAGGCATATTACCTAAATCACTGGAGGTACGCTGCAAAAACAGGACACCCCATAAAAGCCTGAAAACGGCCTCTTGTTTTAACATACTCGGGGGGGCGTCTGAATCAGACTCTTTGTGAAAAGAGCACTTGTGCTGGACTGAAGGACAATGAAATGTGAAAGGCAAAGTTCAGCAGCATTTTATTGTGATTGTGCTTTAACTTACTTCGACCGTTTTGGGCGGCATATTCAGGGGTACATAAACAGTGAACTGTGTACTGAGACAAAACATAAGCAAGCTGCAGTTGCCTGTTATTTCAGAGTATGATGCAGTGTTTCACTGTTATTTGGCTGCTGTTCTGAGGTCTGGGAAAAACAAGGATGAGGGTCTATAGGAGCATGTGAAAACTTTAGATTAGCCTTCAGTTTTGCTGAATGACATTTGCAAACTTGTGCCCTTTTTTTTATCTGGTTAAGGTTTATTAGAGGAAGCAGGGAGGACGACGACAAGACAAAAAAAAAGTACATTAGGACAGTAAATATGATATTTTTTTGGCATGTCAATCATATAATGTGCTTTAGAGATTTAGCAGATTATTTCCTCACTGCATACTGGGATTTGAAACATATGCACGCTGCTCGTATGAGACTCAAATGTGAAATTGCAACAGCTGACAAAACATCATTCAAGGTGAACAAAAATGATTTATCATCCTTGAATTCTATCAGAATTTTTGTTTGTTTGTTTATTTTCTCATGCACTGTCCCTAAAAAGCATTTGTGCGGTCCATGCAGTTGAGAAATGTTTAATAAGATAAACATGTTAGAAAAATGAAAGAAGAACAACACATTGTAACAACAAATTCATCTCCTACTAAAATAAATTACAAAAAGTTTCTTAATTGAACAATAAATGCCACTGGAAATGGATTTTAACAAATTTTGCTTGTACTTTTAACAGAACCCATGCACTCTTATTGTGATGAAAATATCTCTTACACTAGAGTAAAAATAGGATGCCAACCTCCTTGTGACTAGGAAAAATACATTATTGTAAAGTAACTGCAGTGATTTTTTTTTTTACATTCTGCAACCACTTGCCAGTATTCGCAGCAACTAACTGGTCACCCTGATACTGAGGGCACAGCAGCCTCAATAGCTCGGCAATGACTTTCAATCGCAAGGCAGGTGCATCAGTCGACTGGTGTGAGGCAATTGGCAACATGTTCTAATCAATGTGACTCTGACAATGAGTGCAGCTTATCAATGCATGTCTCTTAGGAATAGGAGACTGCTTGCCAACTGCTTGTATTCTTATTATTTTTCCAATATAAAAGCAAGTCTGCCGAGTGTAACATAATTTTGCTGTTGAATCGCTGTCCTGCAGCAACAAAATCACTATTTCTGAAGGCATTTCTGTTTCAGATGAGGATGTGGCTGGACTCTGAATGTAAGTAGGTAATGTGAAATTCTGTTTAACATGAGTGCATGCAGACAGCAACAGATTTGTTATTTTTGCCAGTTTATCACAGTTAATTGACATTTTATTGCTAACAGATTGCATGTAATTATCATTCTGACCTCATTCAATCTCAAATTAATAGCAGACTGTTAAAACAGTTTCACTCTGTCTTATTATCATTTTATCACCATCTTGAGATACCAAAGTTGCAACTGACTGCGAGTGGTCATAGATCTGGTCTCTGGTCTGAAGCAACCATTTCAAGGGCAACAAAACTGCAAGTGTTGCAATAATTTGGATTGTGCTGCAGTCTCCAATCATTCCTTTCTGATTCTAGTATAAGAAACTTAATTTGAAAAGGTCGTAAATAACCCATATGCACAAGGAAAGCCATCACTTGTCAGCTCAGTAAAATAAATAAAAAAGTACAAGAGAGAGACAAAATGTCAGATAATATTATTGTGAACATGTGGTGCTGGCTGGCTAAGAAAGTCAAAAAGTGGTGGACTACACAATTGTGAATAAAATCGAAGAAACTGGTAAGAAACAACAGCAACAGGATACTTCTAATATAAGTATTGGTACAGCGGGGCAGGAAAGTGTGAGAATCCGTTATGAGCTCAGAGAATAACACAGCAAGGATAAAATTTAAAAACAAAAACCATCTGCACAAAGACAGTAGCCTTTGTGGATATTATTTTTAGATTAGATTTGATGATAGAAGGTTTCTGTAGTAACGGTGTGGAGTTTGTGATTTTTTTTTTTTCATTTCTTTTTTAAAGGTAGCGTAGATAACATATTTCTAGATGAAATCACAAACTCTGATGATTATGGAAGAAGAGATCTGTCAATAGAAACTATTCAGTTGACAGAAGTTCGTCTGTCACCACGATATTGCTCCAAAACATACCAGTCAGCTGTTGAATAATACTTTCCCCTGAGAAAAATGTCTTAGAGTAGCTCTCCCAGAGAGCCATATGGGATGCCATGGTACTTAGTTAAGGTGAAATATGGAGGAAGCTTACACCGCAGCTGTTAAAGAAACTGTTTAACTTTATGCTGTCAAGCATTTACAGCAAATACTGCAAGCTAAATACTAAAACACTGTACTTTGATCTTTAGTGAAATAACTGTAGCATGTCTAAATACTTGTACTGTGATTTTGAACTGCACTTCCCTTTTTATCATTTGAAGTCTGAAAAAAGTTTTGCTTTGCTAGACCAGCACACTTATGCTACCTTTCATTAAAACATATCCCACTGGCTTTGACATTGCTATGATCTTATAAAATTTTAAGTGTTACTTTAGTGTCTGGACCTTTTTTTTAGTTTTATGTAGATTTGAGGTGTTGTTTAGGATCCTGTGTACCATATATCTTCCAATAACTGCCGGTCTCTTTTAAACACCGGTTTCTAATAAGCGCCGGGTTTAAAAACACGTCACGCAAATAGACGCCGGTCTCCAATAGTAGCCGGGCGACCTTCGACCCGGAAGTCCCTCTGCGCTGTCTTCTTCTTCTCCTTTTTAAATTTTATTTTTTTTATCTTAAGTACAAATAACATTGCAAAAATAACATTGTAATATGTTTATTTGTAAAATATGTTGAAACAATTTTCATACTCAGCTCACAAAGCTGACTGACATACAGTCTGCAGTTAAAGTGATAGAAATGTTTTACTGCTGACCCTCCAGAGCAGTGCGTTAGCATCCTTGCTAACAGCATGACTCCACTTCTCACTGACTCTGGAAGGAGTTAGCAGTAAGGGAGGAACATTATTAGCACATTTAAGCTGAGCTTCAATTGTTTATCTATTTTCTATGTAAAACAAGGGAGGAAGTCTCACTGGCTTGCTGCAGATTTACTTCAGATTTTCACAGCTCATGCTTTGCACTTAGAAGCTAAAAAAAAGAGTATCATAAAGTCTCATTTCCACTCCCACCACTACTTCACACAGACACCTACTTTTTCGTTACCTGCCCTGCAGGTGTCGCTGTCTTTTTATCAAAATTGTAATATTGGATTTTTTTTAGGTAGCTGGGATGTATATGTATTTCAGGCCCCCTCAAGAGACAATAAGTTATATCTTGGATAAGTGGTTAAAAGGATGGATTGATACATTTACATTTCATCTTAAGAAAAGAAAAAAATATTTAATAAAATGATGCTAACTTTTGGTTTTAGTTTGTTCCAAATGTGCTTCATAAAACATATGGTCAAACAACATCAGTGAAGTGAACTTATGCATACTTGAAGAAGAACTTCACAAAACGCAGCACCATTGGAACTTACTTTATTGTTTTAGGATTTCCTATGGTTAATCCAATGCAGACAATCTTCTGCATGCATTTCTCTTTAAATGACATCGCTAACTGTACCATTCCTTTGGTCGCCACAGAACTTTGATCAACTGGGAGAAGCAGCATCAGATCCACCCTCTGAGTCCCAGTGCATCAGACAAGTTGGGAATCTCGTTTCATGTGGTAATCATAAAACATGCCCCAAGTACTTGCGACTAAGCCACAGCCACAGCCACAACCTCCCAACCCCCCTCAAAAAATTCTCACTCCTGAGTCTCCAGCCAGTTCCCTCTGTCTTTTCTCCCACCCATCTTTGTTTCTTATTTTTTCACATATTTTAATGCAATGCAGCCTTGTTGCAAATTATCGCCATGCAAATGTGGGAGTTGTCAGGTGACTTAAATGAACTTCAGAACTTTTGAACCCAAAGGAGTTCTCTAACATCATATTACTATTTGTCTAGGCAGCATTACTAGAGAATGCTTGCTCAGGAATAATACAATCACTGTCAAAGACTGTATTTTCTTCTTCTTTTTAACAATAGAAAAGCTGGCTGGCATGAAATGTTGATAAATATATAATCTGCAAAGACTAGAAGCTGTATTTTCTTTCAAGCTGAGGCTAAATCACAAAGACACGGAATAATCAAATCAAGCAACCTTTCACTCACTTATCACATTTTTGGCAAGCTTGTCAGGTGCAGATAACCGATTCCAGCATAAAAGGAATGTGATCGATATTCTTTTAGTGGCTGCTGAGATTTTTTAACCACATTAAAGAAACTCAGGAGTGCCAAAAACTTCACTCCTAAAAGGGATGATTTTATTTGTTCCACGTGCAAACAATCAGACAGTGCTCATAGTAGTTCTGCTTAGTCCATTGTGGATGAAAAGTGTAGCATTGATATATTAGGAGATAAAATTTGGTCTCTGATCTCCTTTCATCCAATTTATTTTCAAAGAATCTAAAAAAAAACACACCAAAGTGATCTCCATGCTTTTTTTTTCACGCATTCACTCACATGCATACCTCCACTAGTGGACACATGGCTACGCACACATGCCTGCACATGCATACATACATCCAAAAGATGCCCAGACTGTGGGAGAGTGCAGAGCCAGTGAGCTGCACAGAAAGGAAGTCAAGTGTAGTATTTTTTTTTGCTTCCCTTCCATGCCACTTTTCTTATTATTTCTCTTTTTTACCAGCTTGGCCAGTCCTGTTGTGGCCCGTGATGCAAGGTCCCAAGGGCTCGGCGGTGAAATAGTAATATGGACCATCTGACACCTGTCAAAACAGCCCTGTTAGCTGAGCGTCAAGCCCTGTCAGCTTGCAGAGGAAAGTGCTACGCAGCCTCTCAATTTCCCCCCTCCTTCCCTTTAAGTCTCTCCCTTTCCCTCTCCCTCTCTCTCTCTCTCTCTCTCTCTCTCTCTCACTCTCTCTCAGTCTTTCCCAACACTGGCTCATACTCTGTCTGCATCCCCCCCCCCATTCTCACTCCTGAGTATCCAGCTAATTCCCTCTCTCCTTTCTCCCACCCATCTTTGTTTCCCATTTTCTCACATCTTTCTTACTCTTTGACACTCTACTTTGCCCATTTATCTTTGTCTTTCTTATTCTATCTGTATCTAGATTGCAAATCTTTTGCTTTAACTCGCGCATGTGTGTGTGTGTGTGTGTGTGTGTGTGCTCGTGTCATTATCATCACAGTAACTCGCGTGGACAAGCAGTGAAACCAAATCTGATAGAAATATTAACTAAAAGAGAAAAAGATGCATTATTTTCTTTCAAAGTTCTACCAAACATATTCTAATTGTTGTGTTATTAAACACTGAATCAGTCAAACTCCTCGGGGTGCGTTATGGCGATAGTCTCCTGTGACATTTATACCATGACATGATAAACATGACACATGTGATCAGATTTATAAATTCATATAGCAATTGTTGTTAAATGGATATGCTCTTCTAGTCTCACTGACATGCTACATTTAGCATTTAAGCAACATTTACATATTCATTCATGTAATGCTTTTATATAGAGAAAACACCCAGGCACGCACATACATAGATGATGCATGCTGGGCAAATTAAAGGTTCAGGACACTTTGACGTAGAGAGTAGATTAAAAGTTCAGATGAACAATGTTTAACAGTGAATTGAACTTCAAACCTCTTCCCTCGGCTTCTCCTTTTCTTCATTCTCGGCACCACCCTTAGCTTTTCGCGCTATGCTTTGCTCGTACGCTGCTTCCCACCCTGTTCGCCTTACCTCACATCACACAGGCTTTACTCTTCTGCTGCTCCTTTCCTGATATGCCAAAGAGCCCGAGATGTAGCAGTGAAAGTGGAGAGGGAGCGTTAGGCTCAGTGCCACCACTGGAAAACACGTCCTGTCACGGTCTGTGTCAGTTCAGCTCAATTGAATTACTATCAGTTCTATCTGTTTACACTGGATTGCAATTGCTTTCCCAGTGTGGAAAAGGAACAAGGAGGGGGGTATTTATTTTTTGTGTGGTCTGCTACGTCTGAGTTCCAGATCTGTTTTTTTTTTCTTAAGTATTAAAACAGAATGAGATTTTAGGAAAGGGAGAGCAAAAGTGAAAAAAATAACAGGAGATTATCAAAAAAAATATAAGAAATACAGGGAAGAATTTCACTTTTTGAGAAGTGATAAGAAAGAGAAAATGAACCAGCAAGTTCTTCCTCTGTTTTTCAAGTCTTATTAAAAACATACCCCTGGATAATCTCTCATATCCTGTCTATTAAAAAAGGCGTGCTGGAACAGCCACCAGAGAAAGTAGGGGCAATTGTTTCCAGTGTAAAGTCATTAGAACTCGTAATGAGTCTCAGGCAGATAACTCTGATTAATAATAATTTCCTTTTTAAGTCGTCCTTCCTGGTCAACACTGATGAAAGAATGAAACATTTAAATTATTGCTCTGGTTCTGATGCAGAATTTTTTTTTTTTTTAAACAACAAAAAAACCATATCCTTCTGGATATGATGTTTAATAATAGAAACTCACAATCTAAAGCATGCCAACCTGGGAGAATGACAATAATATTAACTTCATCCTTTTTTTTTTTGACCTAGGTTGACTTTGAGCAAATTCCTGCACTTGATTGGATTTCTCTGTGGCATTGATCATGACTCACATGAAGCATGCTACGAATGGGTTTCTGCTTCTAATTCCAACCCAAAGCACCAGCAGCTGATGCTGGTGTACTTTTGTTGCCCTGCATTTCTTTTTTTTTTTTACACTGGCACCACAGACCATCAGCATGAGAATATGCTGGTCCCAGTAGGAAAAAGAAATGGTTCAAGCATCTGACACGTGCAGTCAATTTGTTCAGAAAGCAGTTTAATAAAGATTTGGTTACAGAAAGAACAGTTGTGCTCAATGTGGATCATATGCTCCATTACAGAGCATTTACTCTTTACTTCTACTTACTCTCCTGTTCGTGATCGAGCAACCCAGAGGTTGCAAATGTCCCCAATTAATTGAGTCAGTATGAAATGTAAGCGAATGCTGCCTGTTCACAAGGACCAGTAAAGAAATAAAACCCATTAGGTTGAGTGTAATTGCCTTGGTTAGACACACCAAGAACCATATGAAAGGTTTCATTTCCCCTCATCCTCCTTTCTCCTCTTCACGCCAATAAAGCCACTCAGCTGTTCTGTGAGAAGACATTATGTACCATTCTATAGACTAGTTACATTTAAGTACCTGTATTTCTGTGTCAGGATAATGGACCTTGGCATTGAGATGTATCTCATCCAGTGGCCGGGGTGGGAGAGAGAGAGATGGATGTGTGGGATGAAGTGGGCCCAGGCTTGACTGACGAAATTATAGCAGAAATAAAAATCAACAGTCCCCTTCACAAGTGTAAGGCAATAATAAGCATAACCCCAATCAAAGTTAATGATGTTTTATTAAATGGCATTTATTGAGAGGAGACAACAGCTGTAGCTATCTTGCGTTTAGACGAGAGATGGTAAACAAGATGAGGAGATGGGCGGCATTTATAGGCTTACGTGCAGATTATGGCGTGAGTAGATGCAACTTTGAAAGGTCACTAAGCCTTTGAGAGATGCTGAGCAGAAACAATAAGTTCTTTGTTGTCTGATAATGTTTTTTCATCTACAGAAGTTTTTTTTCACGCTGCCACGGGGCTGCCAGTTGAGGTATCAGTTTCCTGCTGGGCATTAATCGTCAAGGGCAATTGAATTAAAAGCATCATTCATATTCAGTCTGAACAGTTATGTCTCATGAAAAATGAAAATGAACAACCCACTAATACCTTTTCAGGGCATATCTCTATGTGCATGTGCAGAGAGATAGTGTGTGTTAGCCACATGCTCTAGTATGTGACCAGTTTCAGTGAGATTATGCAGGAAAATTGCAAATGAAGCCATTCCAGAGTAGGGAATTCAAACCAGAGTGCTTTGTTTGTATTATTACATTTTTCAGACTAAGTATGACTAAATGCCTCTTAGTCATTTGGCGCCAGTATGCTATGAATGTGCACCAGTTGTGTTCTGATCCCTTTTTCCTTATGTCTGCACATCTCCAAAGCAACTGGGGTGGCCTCTTGGCTGGGCCACCCTGGTACGTGCAAGATGCTGGCGCCCGATGGGGACAAGGTAAAGAGCTGAG
>VOQK01002048.1:4088-14577 GCA_015052645.1 Benitochromis conjunctus
AAGCACACACACACGCACACAGAGTTAAGCCCTTGCACATGCAGATCTAAATGCACGCATACACAAATGAGATAAAGACATCATTCCAAACACACACACACACACGCACACACACACACACACACACACACACACACACGCACACGTGCACACACGCACACACACACACACACGTACGCACACACGCATGCACGCACACACAGATAAAGTAATGCTATTTGTTTGCTAACACTTTTTTGGTGCTTTTGTCATGTAATCTTCCTTCATGTCATCTATTTTTCATTAAAAGGAATAATATCTATCCAAAAACTGTCTCTCTTTGAGTATACACATGATATACAACAATGATACATACAAAGTGAGTTTATCCTGATAATAAATATATGTGTGAAACTAACAATTTGGCAGTCAGTTATTGTGACAGTTTTTTTTTTCATTTAACAATACTATCTCACATTTAATGGCCAATTTATGCTTCAGTGGGAAATCTACGTCGTAACCTACAAAGTAACAGCAGTAACAGTAGCCTACGCCGTAGCCTGACATGCATCTCCAGAGAAATGTAATTATGTTGGATCAACACAGCACACAAGCGTTGTGATTGACCTGTTCAGATCAGAGAGAATAACAATCATCAGCTCAGTATAAAGACTAATAATAATACATCAATACAAGGACTCCGAAATGTTAGCATTTCTGAGGGAGATTGTTGAAACTATCGTAATGGACATGAGGGAAGGTACAAAGAAGTGTAAAAACTAGAGGGACAAAAGAAAAACAACAAAATAACCCCAAAATAAAAGCTGGCCAAAACAAAGAGCGGGAACCCATGAGGGTAAAAAAGGTTTGCTGAACAGATAATTTGGCTACAGTCTCTACAAGACTATCCTGCACACAGAAAAATGACACTGAAGGGAGACCTAGTGGGTTACAATGTAACATCAAGAGGTACACACAAAGCTTCAATATGTGACGTCTTGAGCGTGAGACCACCCTCTGCTTATTAAGCTACTAATAATTGGATCAGAAGAGTCAGTGAAAATCTCAGTTACTGGTTTTTGTATTCAAATGTATTTTGAACTTGTTCAATAGGTGAAAAAAAAACAAATGTATTCAGTTTTAAGTTAAAAAAAAAAGAAAACCGATTGGCATACATTCTCCTTCCCCCTAGTGGCAGCACATCGAGCCATTTACACTATGTGCTTTTTAAAGTCCACTTGTAGCCTGAGAAGTATTGACCAATCACAGTGGAGCAGGCTTTGTTGCATGTAAGTAAAGTTTTGTTTTCAATGAGCATTTTTTTTTATCTTCATCCGTAACCAGCGAGCAGGGCACGGACTCTGTTGGTAATTGCCAACATGTTTCAAAGTGCACAAATTTTACGCTGCAGGGAAACTATCCCTGCTCCCTGTCTGAGTGGCACTTTTCACAGTTTGGAGAGCAGCTGGACCGTGTTTGTAGACAAGTCCGTCACTTCAATTCAAACTGTGGCCGCAGCAATATGCTAGCAACCAAAACAATGACAAAGACATGTTTTTTGTGCCAGTTGGAGAATACACATTTTAGCAACAGGTGGTTGCCGAGAGGTCACTGACTGGTCTCTAATACTTACCTGAATACCTGCTTGATCAGCTTTCACCTCAACTGCTGTTGAAAGCAAACCAGCAGTGGAGCTCCAAGTTCTGAAACCCTAACTATGAAGAAAGATGACAGGATCGCTAATTCCTGTTTGTACTTAACTGAAGAAACTTACAGTACCGGAATATTATTCCACTTGGAAAATCTGCCTCTGAACATTAAATTCCAGACTAATGACTTACCTGAAAATACTTACCTGATCAGAATCCCTACTTGAATACTGACCGCTGATCATTCACTGTTGTTATTTCTTCCTGACTTCTTTTCATTAAAACTGTTCAACTTTTCGACTGTGTCCTGCGTTTGAGTCCTTTGGGCGAAACCTTGACAACTGGTTCCATAAAAATTCTCAAAATAATGGCCGCTGTCCCCACAGGCTATCATCAGATGAAAGCTGAGGATCCTAAACTGCCATTCACTTTGCTGCCGGCCTGCTGAAATTACTGCCAATAAGGACAGTAAGTAAAAACCAAACAGTGAGGTGGAAGCTGCTGACATAAACATTTAAGATAAAGTGAAATTCAACATTAGGTGATAGCTCTCTGTGGTTTCATTGCGACAATAAATTATACATATTGATTCATTCCATAAAACATTGATAAGAGAAGCTACGCACAGTGTTTCAAAACACCTCGCACCGGTTTAAGTTTCGGCAGGTAACCTACTGTAGCTTGGTGAAGTGCAACATCTGCACACTTGCAGGAATGTAATGACGTACCAGCCAAGAGATTTTGAGTTGTTTGGATGTGTAGGGTTGGAAGTTTTCTCTTGGCTTTACGTTGTCAGAAACAGATGGAGCTGAAGAGTATGTTTACCCTGGACTCTCAGCTTTGATATGCAGATAGGAAGTTCACAGAGAATGAGTGATGCTCTCGTCTGCGCTGCGTTACAGGCCAGAGTAAACACAGTCCTTAATGGACAGAAGAGGGGCACAAACTCTCAGACTCACCTAAGAGATGTATCGATTCCTCATTTCCTATTCCATTTTACTCGAATTTAAAGGTCACAACTTCAGGCTGGAAGTCATCAGTGAGCAAGCTACTGTTAAAGGCTGTACTTCTCTGGCATGGCAACAAAAATAGAGACTGAGCAACTTTTAGCGTGTTGCTCCTAAATTGCTTCATTTGCATTTTTACCATTTACTTTATTCAAAAAGAGGAAAACTGTGCTGGATTAGGTGGAGTTTAATTACAAAATTGCATTTTGCATTTTTAAGAAAATTAAGAAGATTTTGCTGAAACCACAATATTTTTATTCTCAGCTTCTGAGACTAATCACTCATCCTACTGGTGGTTTTTCTGGTTTCGTCTGCACATCGACTCTGATTCAAAT
This sequence comes from Benitochromis conjunctus, assembly GCA_015052645.1. Taxonomy (NCBI): domain Eukaryota; kingdom Metazoa; phylum Chordata; class Actinopteri; order Cichliformes; family Cichlidae; genus Benitochromis; species Benitochromis conjunctus. The sequence continues at coordinate 7,059 of VOQK01002048.1, forward strand.
GAAATCTGAAAAGACATCTCTATTAGCTTCACCCACAATTCAGTGCCTCTTTATGAATATGCTGCTGTGACGAAAGGATGTGGAACAAATAGCATTAGCACTATGATGTTGCCTTATCTAGGTCATGATATAACCAGCCTATCTCTGTGTAATCCTCTTGTGGCTGACACCGAATGAAAGGAATAGAATAATAAAACACTCGATTGAGATGTCAGAACAGTCTGGCAGAATGCTATTGGGGTGGAAAGCAGCTTTTGATAAGCGCTGATGCCTTTGTTTAGGCAGCTGGGAGGGAAAGATGGACGTGTTAGTGCAGAGCTCTGCTTATATTTGGGAGGCTGGGGCTTTCCCTATTCTCTCTCTCTCTCTCTCGCTCTCTCTCTCTCTCTCTCTCTCTCTCTCGCTCTCCCTCTTTTGCTCTTTCCCCATGCTGCCTCTCAGACAGCTTTGATCACAGTACCCTTTGAAGCAGTGTTCCAAAATGAAAACGAGGAGAAAGCAGAAGTCATCGCAAGTTCATGCCTAAACTTCCTGCAACTCCAAGCAAAGTGCACATCTTCATTACTGCACACTCTCTGACAGACCTATGGAAATTATTGATGGGGGGGTGGGGGGTGATTGGTCATAAATCATTAATTATAATGCCATTATGTGTTGTTTCTACTCATCACCACTTTTAACCGTAACGGTAAGTTCGCTGATGCTGTTTCAGATTTCCACAGCAGACCATCCCTGACAGAAATAACCTGACATTTCTGACCACAGCAACAACCACAGCAAAGAAAAAAACAACACTGGTTTCCTTCACTCAGGACCCTACAGTAGATGTGTGAGTCTAAGAGGAACACCCATTTTGGGAAATGCACTTGTTTTCCTTCAGACAATCTGATAATAAGATCAATATTCGTTTCATGTTCATGCATCCGCTGCAGAGATGGGGAAAGGCCCAGTCGAAGCAAAGACAACACACAGGAAGGTACTGCTTTTGGTAAATGCTCAGCCTGCCTCTTTCTTTTTGTTTGTTTTATAGATGTAATACTTACCTGATTAGCTGATCACAAAAAATGATCCGACAAATATTTTGCTAATTGATTTAAAAAATACGAAACATTCAGCAGTTACAGCCCTCAAAAGTTATTAATAACTGAAATGTAATTAATTATTTTATTAATCATTTAATTAATTATTAATTCAGATATTGTTGTTATATGTTGAAGCCATTTTTTTTTATGTCTGTGATGTTTCTGATTGCAGGATGTACCACATATGAGAATTCAGAGGCTGCATCATGACCTTCATTGGCACTCACATTAATTAACCTTAATGTCACCATGGCTGTTGCTTAAGTATTATGTGCATGCAGCCGTGCATGCTAAAGCTGATGTTGCTGCTAAAGAAAACACAGCACAAACACTTCATTAGTTACAGCTTGCTAGTCCATGGTTGAAACTTTTTGCCTTCAGAACTAGTTCTTCGTGGCACAGATTCAACAAGATACTGGAAAAAGTCCTCAGAGATCAGTGTCTATATTAACATGATAGCATCACACAGTTGCTGCAGATTTGGCAGCTACAAATCTCTCTTTACACCACATCCCAAAGGTGCTCTACCAAATTTAGATCTGGTAACTGTGGAGGCCATTTGAGTAGAGTGAGCTCAATAACATGCATTTGTTCTGTGTGACATGGCACATAATCCTTCTGGGGGCAGCCACCAGAGGATGGGTACACTGTGGTCATAAAGAGATGGACATTGTCTGTAACAATGCTCAGATTGACTGTGGTGTTTAAATTATGCTCAGATGGGTACAACAGGGCTCAAAGTGCGCCAAATAAATATCCCGCACACCTTTACAACACCAGTCTGAACCACCGATACAAGGCAGGATAGATCCATGCTTTTGTGGATCTATGATATTTGAAGTATTTAGCTATCCAAATGTTGCAGCAGAAATCAAAACTCCTCAGACCAGATGTGGTTTCTCCAGTGTTCTACTGTCTAATTTTGGTGCACCTGCATGGATTGTAGCCTCAGTTTCCTGTTCTTAGTTGATCAGAGTGGCACTTGGTGAGATCTTCTGCTGCTGGAGCCCATCTGCTTCAAGGTTCAACAAGTTGCTCTTCTGCTTACCTTGATTTTAACAAGTGGTCATTTGAGTTACAGTTGCCCTCCTATCAGCTCAAAGCAGTCTGGCCATTATCCCTGGGCATCCCAGCCTAAAGAGCTGATGCTCATTGGATATTTTCAAACCCTTCTCTGTAAACCCTAGAGACTGTTTGTGGAAAAATCCCAGGATATCAGCAATTTCTGATGTACACGAATGACCATCTGGAACCAGCAACCGGGCCACATTCAAAGTCCCTTAAATCACCTTTCATCTTCATTCTGGTGTTTGGTTTGAACTTCAACAGGTCGCCTTGACCATGTCTACATGCTTTAACACACTGAATTACTGCCAAATGATTGTCTGATTAGATATTTGCATTAAGAAGTAGTTGAATAGGTATACCTATTAAAGTGGCTGATGAGTGCATTTCATCAGTATTAGTTCTTTCATACCTCTGGATATTTAATTTGATTTGTTAAATTTGTAAACAGCACTTGTCAGCTTAGGTTTATTAGAGGATCATACATTGTGTTAAAACACGCCAACACAGACATCTTTTTCAAGTTGCCAAGTGGATCGCTGCCACTAGAGTTACCGACCCATTTGCTGAAGTTCATTGAGTACATTTGAGCGAAGCAACTACTGGCAGCCAGAGGGGATGAAAAAGGAGAGCAGAGATGGAGACCATATGAAAGGGACACCATGAGAGTGCTGCTCCTAAGCTGGCGTCTCATCGGGAATCTCTCCTGACAGGCTTCTGTGTTGTTTAACTTGAGATGATTGAGAGCGAGCGAGAGAGAAAAGATAAATAAAAGGAAGATAAAAGAGAAGAAGATAAAAAGAAAAAAAAATTACACCCGAGGAGCAAATAAAGGCGATATTAGAGCCTATCCTACATATCAGCTGTACTAATGACTGCTGGAGTTCTCTCTGTAATGCCCTGAGTAACTACATCACCACAGGGTTACTACATGAATTTCACCCCAATCAGCTGTAAGTCTGCAAAATGTAGTAAGTAACACGGAGTGCTCTTCAATTGTAATCATGCGCTGTGGCTCAATTTAGCTCCTGCCATAATTACAAGTAAGTCTGAGTCTTGTAATGAAAGGGAAGGTTGAAGAAAGGTTTAGCAAAAACTAGGTGTGAGCTAAATTAGATGTGAAACTAACAAATGAAAGCAATTAGCCAGCTAGCCCTCCGTCAGTGTCTAATTGAGAAAGCAGACCAAAGACCATCTGGAACAAGTAAACAGTTTCTTTAAGTCCTTCGTAATCTGTTCAGTGGATAACATTTAGGTTATTTTGATGGGACTAATTGGAAATGAGGCATCCTAAGAAGAAGCTTCTGCATGTTTTTATGTATCACAGAAAAAAAAAATCAGACCTAAACACCAGAAATTCACAAACGGTTTCATATTACAAGAAATTACTTTCCCATTTGAGCCACACAATTGACAGAGTCCAGAGAGGGATCTCATGAGAGCCAAAGTAATGATTCCGAAAACTCTGAGTGATACACGCAATCTCTTCCTATTTGCATTGTTTGTGATCTCGTAGCAGAAAAGGATGGCAACGAAGGAAAGTCAGCGTGTGAATTGAAATGGCGAAATAAAAGGAGAGAGAAAGAAAGGGGAGTGAAGCGAAGAGTAAACAAAGTGGACAAGAGAGACGAGAAGATGATGAGGGGGAGGTGGGGCTGAAAAGGGATGGAGAGAAATGTGGATGGAAAGGATCAGACAAGGATGCAGGATCTTAGAACGAGAGGAGGGAATATCAGTCCTGTAAAGTCAAACTCCTGCAGATGACTGGGAGGCCCTGGAGATCAGTGAGCATGACGCTTTCTCTTCTCTTCTGTTCTCTCCTCTTCCCTCTTTGCATTTTTAGTACACTGTTTGTGTACTGTACTTCTCTAAAATGAGTGCAGACAGGAACACACACGCACGCACGCACACACAGAGAAATACATCTCGAGCTGCTTCTCACCTTGGCAGTAGCCATCCATTTCCTCATGGCCAATACTACAGACACAGCGGCCCAGTGGTACCAGCCAGTCTCCATCAGCACCACAGTACAATTTGGGCGTGTCCCTCTCTTCTGCATTCTCCACACATGAACCTCTCACTTCCACCAAAGAGGACGAGTCCATTTGGGGCACTGTCTCCGGAAACGCTGCCAAGTTTCTTAAAGTTGAAGGGCACCGTTTGTAGAAGACCTTATGTGAAAGAGGAAAACACGGTGTTCAGGTTAAAGAAGTAATACACACTCTGTGTGAGACTGGATCACGCCACCATGTTCACTGACCTTTACAGACACAAGAGCAATACAAGCTCCCACATCTTGGAAGGCCAGGTAGAATCCCTTCTGTGTGATGGGGCCCACTTCCCTGACCTCAGTGTTAAGTCGAAGGACACGATCTCCAAGATCTGTCTGTGTAAAGCTTTCATCCGCTGCTATGGTGTCCACCTTAAACCAAACACACACATTACTCGCGTCTACTAAACAACACCAGTCGCACAATGACAAATCTGTCTAATTGTACGAATAAAAACACGACAACCTTAGCATAGTCAGTAGGCCGAAAGCGTGTGCTGTCAAGGAGCGGCCCGTTTGTCTGCAGGTAAAAGAGGTTGAAGGTTTCCTTACAAGTACCAGAAACCCAAGGGATGGAGTTGCAGTCTCTCAGTGTGAAACGCAGCTCCACATACACCTGTGGTAAAACATAGATTAAACAGTTAAGTCAGAATAATAACCATCAATAATTTTACACAAGTGTGTTTATATTTAACCCTTTACTTAACATGGGCAAGCCCATTTCACACGCTCTCTTTAAATTACCGTAACTCAGTTTTTCTTCTACAGACACATTTTAAATGGTTTTGTAAAGGAGAGAAGACATACTTAACGTGTCACAGGTCCATATGGTATTTTTCACCCAGAGAGAAAACTCAAATAGTTTGAATCATTATTGTTGTAATAATTATTTTATTATGTTTTGATTTTATAGCCAACATGACAAAATATGTCCATTAGGCCTGTATGAAGCTTGCTCAATAAAGGGTTAAAAAACTACCAGTTGACTCTACAATTTGTCTGGCCTGTTCTTTAAATTAGTCCAACTGTACAAGTTTTTCTGATAGGGTTATACATATTATTTGAACCATAAAAGTTACATATAAAGAATAAAATGCAAACATAATAGAACTCTATAAACACATAGAGAGTAATAAAAAAAAATAGTTAAACGAAGCACAATTTGAAAGTATTAAGCAATAATCTTCTTGTTTCTTATTGAGAAGGGGAGGTTTTTTTTTTAAGTATTAAGTATTTAAGTATTTTTTAGATCAACATATCCACTAAAATCTTGCATAACTTTTAAGTTAATACTCATGCACAGCCATGCCGACAAACTTGTTTTTATGAGCGACGCTGAGCAAAGTACGAACAGTTCAGCATGTTTCTCCATTTGTGGTGCAGTAGCAGTGCCTCAAGGGTGGAGAAACCGAGTGAGTGCAGGCCACTGTGGTGGCGCACAATGCCTTTAAACAGCTTGACAACGGCGTTAGTCTTGCCCATGGCACTGATTGGCTAATCATTACTCCTCCCCTGAAGCTCAGTGGACAGATCGTTCTTCTATCAAGAAGCCACTATTTCAAGTCACGATGCCAGACGACTCGGTCCCCTCGAGCGAGTGCATTGATTTAACGGTCTGTACGCAATTCTCAATCTACAAAAAGAGGTAAATGTGAAACTTCACGGTGCAGCAACATAGTTGTGTTTCCCACCGGCCAATTTGCAAAGAAGACATCTTGCTATGTCTTTGTTACATGCAACTCTGTGTTGACAGTAATAGAAATCAGCCCTTCTCCCAAGCAAAGTGTCAGTTTTTATTACTATTTGTCTGTATTTTTACCCCTGGTAGGTTATACAGAAGACTGAACTTCCTCCAGGGAGTGTGGAACTTTCTCAACCTTGGGGCAATGTCAATCCCACAAACAAAGATTTCTATTCAAGGGTGTGTCTGTGCACAAGTTTTGTGATGTAGTCCTGACCCTCTGTGCAGCTTGTCGCTGGATCCACCCAGACCGCAGCCAGTTGTTCTGGTTTGGCTCCATTACATGGCAAACCTGGAAGGTGTGTATAGGTCTGTTCTGTTCATCCATCTCTGTGATAGCATCCCACTGATCAAAAAAAGGATAAAGTTATTATGTGCAATGTGTCACAACACTCTATGATTTGGAAAAAGAAAACATTTTTGTTAGGAAATTAATATTCTGGTGTATACATAAAACAAAGTGTTCAAGCTACATTCTTAAGACCTGTGACTGTTCTGGCAAAATCAAAAAATCTCTTTAAACCTGTTATATCCATCCTGAAAGCCAAATAATATCTTTCTTTCATATTTTTTTTAGCACTTTTCCACCCTTATTATGACAGAAACAGTGGAGAGATGACAGGAAAGTGAGAGCAGAGGGAAGACATGCAGCAAATGGCCCAGGGCGGACTTGAACCCGAGCTGCTGCATTAGCCTCGTGTCGTATGGGTCGCTTGCTTAACCCGGTGAGCTAAAAGATACCCTAAAGCAAAACAATCTGTATATATCACACACACACTCAAAATAAAACACAAACACATTCATGACACAATCGTCTTTGGATTTTATCAGTCACACTGAGACATTACAGGACATTACATAAATTTAACTGCAAAATCAAAGTTAACATGCGATTCATTTGATCATGTCAGCATCAGGTCAAAGCCAGGCCACAGGGCAGACTTTGCTGACATCCTCCTCAAAGAAAGCGCCCTACACTTCCTTCTTGTGCACCCTGCTGTGTTGAGGACATGTTCGATAGTTAAAAGGCTGACACTTGTTGGTGCCTTCAAAACTCAGACTGTCTTTAGGACCTGTGTTTCTGTATTTCGTTGCCTTGTTTTAAAGGACCTGTTATCTTCTCTGTATTTCCTGATAATGGTGGCCACAGAGCATTGGCTGAGATTGGATTGTAGTCTTTGTCCCGATTCCCTCGTTGTCATTCCACGAACTAGAACCTGGTCTGTCACAGCTACTGAAATTTCCTCTGAAATTACCGGCCTTGCTTTTTTCCTACTCCACCGCCTCTTACACTCACTCTCCCCTCCTCCACCTCTCAGATTGTTTCCATCCATAGCTGGTACCATCTTTTAACTCAGACTTACCATTCCCACTTGTGATTATTGTCACGCATCATACGTACAATGCATCACTGTTAAATGTGCTTTAAAGATGTTTTGGGGGAAAAAAAACGAGTCAATAACTTGTTTTCTATAAAGTGTTTAAAGCTTTGAGTGATTTAATAAATTGGTTAAGGACACTCAGTATTTGGTTCTGAAAAGAGGATTTAGTGTTTTAGAAAATCGGAAAAACTGTAAGGCA
>VOQK01002049.1:0-14305 GCA_015052645.1 Benitochromis conjunctus
GGGAGTTAGCGGTGGAATGCTAATCAGCCTCTGGGGTGCTGAGCCGCAGCAAATCAACTCCTCAGAGCGGATCATGGCCTGGGCTGACATTAAACCCCCTCCCCTCAGCCCCCCTCAAACACACATTCTCATCTTACTACTCACAAGAGGAGACGAGGTGGTGAAGGAGAGAGGGAAGGAATGAGGGGACAGTGAGTGGAGGACAAGGTGTGATTACGACTATGACGAAGGACAAGAGAGCCAGACAGGGAGACAAAAAAAAAAAAAGGAACAATACAAAAAAGTAAAGGCAGGTTGAAAAAAATTAAGGAAGAAAAAGTTTTGAAAAGAAAAAAAAAAAGTTTGGGGGGACATCTTTCCAGTGGCCTGTTGCAGCCTAATTGACTGTTCGCTAGGCCCTGCACCCATTTGTCACTGTTTTTACAGCTGCCAAGTTTTCCACTTGCACAGAGCAGACTTTACAGTATAAAGTTTGACAGATTTAACAAAATCTAAATAGTCTCAGGGCTTTTCAAAACAAGGGACCCTTGATTTCATACATTGCTAAACAAAAGCAGCCATCACAGTTCTAGCTGGCTGCAGCTGATTTATGTTCGGTTGAAATGTCAGCTGACTGGCCAATTTTATCTGGGAATAGGTAGCTTTATTCTTCTTTGTGTCTAAAGTTTGACATTTTAAATTGAGAACTTTGTAAATATGCACTTCATGAAACAAAACACTATCTCAGATGATGCGTTTGCTTGGGGTTGTTGGAGGACAAACTTCCCCAAGTCCAACAGGAAAGGACAGAACAACTACCATATACTCTGATAACACACCACACAGTTGTGAAGAAGCTTAGGTTCCTGTGTTTTACGGTAGCCAGCCAGGCTTGTACAAATGCAATCATGTAAAAGTGAATGTTTTCACACGACTCCATGATGTCCTGTGAAAAGAAATAAGTGCACCCCATGATATAGTAGCTTGTAGAACCATCTTTGGCAGCAATAACTTGAAGTAAATGTTTTACCTTATCGACCACCTCAACATTATGGAGGAATTCTGGCCCAGCCTTCTTTACAATATTGCTTCGGGTCAGTGAGGTTTGAAGGCTTTCATTTATTCACAGCTCTCTTAAGCTCTTGCAACAGTATTTCAGTCAGGTTGGCTAGCAGCATGCTCAAACACTTGACAACCCAGCAAACACAAAAATTGCCAAAGTCTCTGAAGTATAGCTTCTAGCAGATTATATAGGTCTTGGAAACTATCCATTGGCTGCCAGAGTCAGACTTCAGCCAATGACATGAAACACAGGGACATCATCAGCCAGTAGGAGGGAAGGGTGGAACTCAGAGGTCAGGACCTGGAAGCAGCACAGTAAACATTACCTTTCTTGTCTTCTTCTTTGTATTCTTTTAAGGGAATGTAACACACAGCGTTTGTGTGTTGTGGCAAGCATCTCCAGCTTAGACTCATCTGTCCAAAGGACACTGTTTAAGAATTTCAAGACTTTGCAAATCTAAACCATGCTGCCATGTGCTCCTTAGAGAGAAGACACCTGCCAACTCTTCTAAACAAGCCATACTTGTTTGGTCTTTTTCTAAACTTGAACATTTAACATACTAACCAATGTCTACCAAGTCTGAGACGTGGCTCTTAGAAGTTTTGAAATTTACCTGAGAAAGACTGTGATTATGATCCAGAGCAAGAAACTGCCAAACCCCCTGCTTTTATATATGTGCTCACACTTGCTGATGATTAGCAGCTAGCTGCTACTTGCCCTTTTACTTTCTATAGAAGCAGTAAGGGTGACTGCAAACAGTCATGGAAAAACTTTTCACATGACTGTATGTAGTGATATTACTACAGCACCAATGACATCTGTTCTAACACGAGCCAAAATCCACAGTTTGACAGTCCTGTTGTGTCTATAGATGCTAAGCTATGACTGGACAATTCCTGTGCTAGGACAAAATCTAGCCAGTGGTCAATTACCTAATGGCTGTCTCAGTAATTTTGTGTACCTACTCTAAAATTGCATTTGTTCCCCAAAAAGGTTTGTGGGGCATCCACTTAAGACTTTTTTTCTTTTTAATTTCTTTTGTAGTCAGACAAAAAGCAGTCAAAGAAACAGACGTGGGGACAATGGAATAAAACTACTGGGTCGTGAATAGTAGCCAAGGTTGATGGGTACAACAATCGGGGCTCCAGGAACATAATTGTGAACTATCTGATTGTATGTGTGTGTCCTTGTTTACAGTGTTAATCCTTTGTAATACTGGCAAAAGCCTTTTTCATGTTTTTTTTTTTTCAGTGGGAACTTTTTAAAATGTCCACCAGCACCGGTCCTTGTCTCATAGCTGATGTTTAAATGAAGCCTGTCAAAATAACTAATCATTGTAACAAAGGTAATTTGGAGAAAGTGGCAGCTTGATGAATTAGAGTGATTCCGGCACATAATGTTTTTGTCCGCCGCAACAATGTCCGCCAATAAAGGCATCTGGAAAAGTAGGAAAGCCTATGCGTTTTGAAACACACGCATAAATCTGTGCACAGCTGCCAAAAATCAAAGACAATGACACACAAACAAATTACTTTGCTCTGCTCTGTTCTTTTAGGAGGAGCATGCTTGCATCAGCATGCTGAGCCCACAGCATCCCTTCTCACCTGGGAGCTGTGTTGGACCACCGAGGTGTGGTAAGATACTACACGCTCCAGGGCGCCTGTGACCTTTGAATTACGGCCATCAGAAACTGCGAATGTGTGCGTGGGAGAGCGAGAGAGAGGGAGAAAGAGACGAAGGGGACAGGAGACGACAGAGGGAACAGAAGGCGTATGTGCTTTTGTCGTTCCACTGACAGCGTAATACTGCAAATGACTTTTCCCTCTAACTAGCACGAGAATCAGTTTTTGTTTATAGCTGCATCAACAGAACAATTGCCCTTACCTGTACGGAGGCTCAGTGCCCTTTTCCGAACCATAATCATATTCGCACACGCCGTACTGCTGCCACTTACATCCGGGCCTCTGGGGAATAGAAAACTGTGGTCGCTGAGTATCTCTTTGTAGAATTCAAGTACTTTACAAGTGGAGTTACTGTGGTACAATGACATAAGGACATTATTATACTGAGCATTTCAGAACATCTATCTAAAATGTTCCATCCTGTAGTTTTTTTTTTTATGGGTTTATGCCTCCTTTATTTTTTCCCCATTGTCCTTAGTAATAATAATAATAATACCAATAATAATACTAATGTACTTGTCAAGTTAATTGCTGTGATTGTGGAACAAGGCAAGACTGCAAACATTGATCAGACTGACTCGGTTATCCAAGTTTAACTTCTATTTGCACTGATTGTAAAACTTTTATTTATTCACCTTTGACCAACCATAACATTCTGTCAAAGGTGATAAAATCACACCACGGTGTCCATTTAGCTCTTGTTCTGGGACATGAAACCTGGAGTTTTTCTTAGTATTATAGGCAATAATAGTGTTAGGCAATACAGGGTGTGTCAGAAAGGATCATATGATTTCAAAAGGCTATATTTTTTAATGTAATGGACATAGAAGCTGCAGTAAATTTTAAAATGCATGGCCGAAAATAAAGTTTTACATACAGAGCTTATAATGTTCACAAGTGCTCAGTGTGTTCCCCACCAGACGTAGGGCATATGCATATAAAATAGTATAACCTGTCCCGTACTTTTGCGAGCATGTCTGGAGTCGCTGCTGTTATGCTACACAGCAGGAACCACGTTGCACTCATGAATCCGCACTTTCTAACAGTATGCATTTCATTCGTTACTGGTTCTCTTTGATACATCCTGTATTGTGGTATAGAGGATTAATGTTATATTTAGATATCGAAACATAATTATGTGTTAATAAACCTAAAAGAAAATTCACCATGATGCATAGGTCTTCTTTTCAATAACACACATTCACTAGATACTCACAAAGACTGCAGTAGAAGTAAACCTTGAGTGCAAAAGAGGTTTTAAGATCTTATTTTGTGGTGAAAACCTTTCACACTGTTTATATCATATGACTGGTAATTCTATATATACAGTGCATACAGTTTCTATGTCATAGATAGATAGATAGATAGATAGATAGATAGATAGATAGATAGATAGATAGATAGATAGATAGATAGATAGATAGATACTTTGTTGATGCTACGAGGTAAATTATTTCCCTAGTTATTACCATTAAGAGTAAAGACAGTGAACTGCCCAACAAAGTGTCTGAAGACTTTTAGAAAAACTTTGCTTAGGCTGAGTCACTCACACGGGTGCAGATAGGCTGCTGTTATGCTGTTGACTTTAGCTCTTGAGACTGACCGAACAGATTTATTATCTGCATGACTCTCCACTTTAACGCACAGGTGTGTCTAGTTTGTAGCTGCTTTATTTGAGTCACAGCAATGCGGTGCTCTATTTCAGCAGTAATTCAATATTTTGTGTCTAAACTGAGTGCAGTATGCATCCGTGATATTTGCTTATACTGGCTTAACATGTCTTTTCTTAGATGTTTGTCTTTTGTAAGACTGTGGTGAATTATTAAGTATTTCTAGGCAAACTTTATATGCTATGATGGTGTTATTACGTTCCAATAATGGCATTTACTCTAATTTGACATGCCAGTTACAACCAACACCACCCTGCACCCCACCCTGCTCCAGAAAACACTACAAAAGTAAAGTTGGGGAGTGTAGTATAGTAAAATCCAATATCATTCATAGCTATAGTATCATACTCTTACGTATTTATATGTTTATTCTCTGTATAGCAAGAAGATTATAGTGTGGCCACTTTTACTGGAGTTCTTAAAGTGGTTTGGATAATCTATCTATAGTCCTGTTCAAAAAAGCATGAGCAATGACTCCGGTGAGCAGCGGTATCATAGCCAACAGAAATATTGACCAAAACCTTGACAAGTCATAATAAATCGAAATAACCAATTTATTGTCTTGGCAGAAAAACATATCCGTCTGTCCTCACAAAAACAGAACAAAATATGTTTCCTATCTGTTTGAGTAACCTGAATATATTTATCCAAATGTGTACCCAAATGTCTTCAGTATGTTGTCAGCATATGAACGGGGTAAACAAATTTCTTCTGCACGGCATAATCAGTATGCTTTTGACTACTCTGGAAACATGAATCTGTTTTATTCCTTTGGTGTTAAGAAGCGATGTGGTAAGGCTCCTTTAAAATAGTTAATGTTTTGTTACTCCCACGCACACAAGAGCAGCGACAGTCTCCCATAAGATGGAGAGCAATCTGATATCTCTAAGCTTGCTTCATTTAAAATATAGTAAAGCCTTCTGCTTTGCTTCTGAGAGATGCTCCCTGTCTTGTGTGTGTGTATGTTTGTGTGAGCGCCTAAGACTCAGGGATGATGCATAGACTCTGACACTTTGACAGATGAACAGATTTAGAGCGCTCGAAGGACCCAGCCTGTTCAATATAGGCAGGAGCAAGAGTGTGAGTTTGTTAGCGTGTGGGTCTACTTGTTTATATGTGGTTGCTAAGATTTGCTAAATGTACAGTTCATGCCACCTTTATTCCTGCTCGTTGATACATAAAGTCATGTAATGGGTAGGGACACATGACTGTGTCAATCTTGTCTACTGATGTGATTAAGCAAAGGAGATGTACTGCAATCTAATGGAGTGTGTGTAAGCAATAACCTACTGCCGTTACAACACAGTGACCAAACGCATATATAGTCATATGCTAGTCTCCTCAACAACTAATAGGAATATTAAGAATTTGCAACTTGACGCAAAAGCTAGCAAGTGCATGCTAATGCCCTCAACGTATGCTAGCTAGCTAAGTTTCTCACAGGGTAACATAAGTGGTAACATAGTAACATAATGTACTAATTTATGCTACAGGTTTAACACGAGTGTAAGGAAACCAAAATATTTTTTATCCACTATTCATGAAAGTATACTCCTTCTTCTTTGCTAGCAGCTTTGTACACACATATTTTTTCAACCAGTCACCTGGAATGCTTAACTAAGTCTTGAAGGAGTCCTCATGTGCCGAGCCTGTTGGTTACTTTTCTTTTCTCCAGGTCATTTGATGCAGCACTCCATCACTCTTCTTCTTTGTCAGATAGCCCTTACAAACCCTGGCAGAGTGCTTTGGGTCATTGGCCTGACAAATGATAGTCACGCTATGCTTAAACCAAATGGGCATGTTGCTACAGACTACTGTGACAGCCGTGTTGGTTAAGCATAGTTGTGTTAGTTCAGAATGGGAACCATGCATGCTTATGCAATTTTACATTTGTAAATATTATGGTTATTGGAGCTCGAACCAAATATCCTGTTTGATGTGCATTTCTTGTGTTGTAGTTGTTTTTTGCAGCAATTGGAACAAAAAGATCTATTTCACAGTCACGTCCCAACAAACATGAGATGTATCTGAAATGTGAACATTTGATGTGGGCTCTAATCTGGTGGCGCCATTAATTGATTCTGATGCAGGTAATTAATGTCTTCATCTTCCTTTGCTTGGATGATAATTATGAGAGAAATTATCCTACCTTTTGCTGCAGAAAGTTCTTGAAATTTTCTGAACTGGATGATATTCTTAGCTTAACATAATTTCATAACATTATTTCCTATAAGTCCTACAGCAGTCCAGTAGGGCTGTTTACTGTATGCCGACACAACCTCAGCACAAAACAGATGATGTTCTCAAACGTTTTAACAAGACAGCAAATTCCACCAATTAGCCTTCACAAATCTCACCTTTTACATGAAAACCATTCCAGTTTCAGGACTTTCTCATGAGGGTAATCTATTGCCAGTATTGTAATTTTAAAATAGCCCTCATTTATGAAACATTCTGTGTGGCAACATATTATGCATTGTTAAACAAAATAAGTCAAGAAGTCTGTTTCCGGCAGTCTGGCTCTTCTTCATTTTTTCAACAACTGTTCATATAATCTGCTTCAGACTTGATGGATGTATCGCTGGGGACTGCAGTATTTGGATGAGTGGTTTTATTTTTTGGCTAAAAGTATTTTTTTTGTTGCGCTTTCAATGGCTCTCGCTAGAATGGATCAGCCACATCTACTCTGTTGTTGTTGGCTGTTTTGCTGTCACAAGGCCTTCGCTGTGTGAAGGAGTGCTCACAACAGGGCTGTATTCAGACCCCAGAAAAATGCTGCAAAAAAGATTGTTTAAATGGAAACATGGTTGCATTGAGCACCCTGTTATGTTTGCAAACCATGGCACCTATGGAAGGTTATCTGTTGGGAACTGACTTTATTTAAACTGAACACGCCCCAAGTTTTCTGTGCCTGCACAGTCAGTTCAGTTAGTGTATCCTCAGCTCATCTGGCTACAGTTAAGGCACATAACATAATTGTCATAATCAAAAGGCACAATCTGTATGTTGTTTTAATTTGAACTCTTTCCTTTTAGTAAGTGCAAAGCCAACAAGTTCAGAGCTCTCTCCTGATACTCTTATTGTGCTCCATCTCCTATTGTATTACAGATTTACCAGCTCACATAAATGTTGAAATATGTTGTTAGACTCTGCTTCACACCGAGCACAGTAAGTTGGCCTTCTTTCTTTGACTTTAGCTGTAGGAGAATCCATACAATTTACCACTGAAAGACGAGCAGTACTCACTTTACACAGGAAACTTTATTAATTATGTATATCTCCAGACAGGCTATAGAGCTCTTGTGTAGCCTTATTAACCTACATGCTTTTTCTTTTACAAGGAGAGCAGAACCTTTTCATATATTCCTTCAATGAAATCATTGCGAACAAAGCACTTTTGGAGTGAATTTTATCTGTGCACTATATTTGATATTGTACAAGCAAACAGAAAATCTTGAAGTTATTTCATTAGATGATGAAGTTCCCTCTTATATTTACTTTTACCTGCTCCGAGTGCGTCTTTTTACAGGCCCAAGTACTTAAGAGCTTGGTTTTCTCTCTAAATAGTGGCCCTTCTTCTTGAAAGACACAGTTCAGAACATCACTGGAGGAAACCTAAGCAGACATGATCTGTGCGCGTGACTGTCCAGCAATGCGGAAAGAGGTTATATTGGGGTTAGAATCATTGTCAGCCTTGAATTTTCCCACATTGTTCAATTCTAATTTTGTTTGAATGTTTCTTTGTCAAATGTCTTCAGAAGTTTAACAGGATCACTGAATCACATTTCAGCACTTTGTTTAGTGTCCGCCTAAAGACTGCAAAACTTGCCTGGCACCAAAGATAGTGGGATAGGCTCCAGCACAAACTCACATACACTAAAAGAATATTGGAGGGAAAGAAAAGTTATTCCATTAATGAGTCATAAACCCGTCTTTACGTCCCCGGTTATCATGCTCTAGTCCCCATGCCCTCATCCGGACACAATGTTCTCCTGTCGAAAACTGCCGAACACAGACAAAACGCTCGCTTTGTCCGCCTAAGCAAATAATTACTCCGATTAATTAGCCATGCTGTGGATGTGATAGCTGGAGGCAAACATTCCATTAAAAGAAGCTAAAACACAGCAGAAAATAGCTCTACCATTACCACTGGAGGGTGCTCTCCAGTGACCTTCTCTGACAAAGCCTGGGAAAGCAGATGATGTATAGGATGAGCTCCTTCCGGACACGGGACACTTTGACCTGTTGCCTGTTCTGCCTCTGAATGGATCTCATTCGAGTTTAAAACATTAATTTATTTAGACTCTGTGTACTTGATTTTGCTGGACAAATGACAACTGAATGCTGTTTTTTGATGAATTATTCTTAGGTGGTCAGTTGTCTTTGGTGTGGGAAGGAGAAGACTTTCTAAAAGGCAGAAGTTCCTCTGTGGGAGCTTCATTTTCATCTCTGTGTAGTTTGTTTTCATTCACTTTTACATGAACTTTCAGTCACTGCTTTTTTTCGTTTTCTGCACCAACTTCGACCTGGTTAGGTTTAGGAAAAGATCATAGTTTAGCTTTAATAATGTTACGGTTGGATGAATCGTGTACATTAATAAATGATCCAGTGCGTTAAAATGTAGCCAAATGTTGATTGGTGATGAAAAGGTAGTGAGAGCAATCTTGTTGAGCAACACACAACAAAGTTACTCACTACCTGTTACATGTAGCGGAGCATTAAATCAATCAGTCTTCTGTGTTGGTGGAAACCAAACACAAAGTAAGAAATAAGAGTCGCTCAGTGACAGAAATACGTTCAAATGCTGCTCTTTCTCTGGCAGAAGGACTGCTTTTGCACATCTGCGACTTTGCAACTTTAAAAGCTAACATGGCGGCTTGTTGCATTGCTGCCAAGATGCAAAATAATGAATTAATTCAATAATGCAATTAATGCAATACACTTGTTTTTATATATAAAGACGAACATTGACTTTTTTGGTTTTCCCATCACCATATGGCCCCATTACTGACTGACTGACTAATGGGTCTTACTAATGTTTATTATTTGTGTCCAAAGACGAGGGAAGGTTTCACTGACACAGTGTACCAATATTTTAACAATGACAAGCATCTACCAGTATGACCTGTTCATCTTCCAGTGGAGTGAGAGGAATGAAAAGCAGAAGAATGGTGAGGGTTTTTTTTGGTTTGTGTTTTTTTGCATAACAGCCATAATTTGCAAAAGAAATGTCACTCTACACTCTGCAGTGAATGCTATAGTGTGTATTCTACTGTACTGTAGTCATTTGTCTTCTTTTAGCTCGCATCTATGTGCACTAAACCTTTTTTACATTTATGTTAACATATACTTACAAGTATAACGTCTTCTGTTTTCCTTTCCTGTTTTCCACTCAGATTTTTTTTTTTCCCTTTAAATTTGAGCTTCTTTTCAGACACGGGGCACTTTGTGATGACTGAATGGACATTATATGGATTATTATTATGGCACTGAATCTTAACCAATATATGCAATGAACTGACCTGAGGACCTTACAAAGTAAGATTCAGTTATAGCAGAATTGAAGCAGGCTCTTTGGGACTAAAAACTTTTACACCCCCTAGTGGATCTCATAAGAATATCACTCTGTTTCACCCACATGGATTGTACATTATGTTTGTTCCTATTTGCTTATACTTATTGAATCATAATGGAGAGCTCTTTAGTCATCCACATTGGAGACTTTGCTTTCTCTGTGGCTCTCTGTGTGTGCGTGTTCGCTGCAATTCCTGCACACAGATTCCTCACGAATGATAGTTTCGCTCCTTGCTTGGGAAGGGCGAGAAAATGATCTCATTGGGCAAGACTGCAGTAATTTGATTTCTGTTTTCAAATGAGTTTTCTCTTGTTTCGTTTTGCACTATTTTTTATGTGCTTTTGTCGCTGCTTCATCTTGTTCAATAAAATGAAATAGACATTCCCACGTGCAACACGTACCGTTCGGTTCCTCCAATTTCCCTTTTTGCACAATCACTGATTATCAAGGAGCAATGAGAATTTCATCTGTATGTTGCGGAAGCGCTGGTATTTTTTACTTCCAACGAGCACTATTCGCCAGATAGTGATGGACTTTATTCGTAATGGGATGTATGTTTCAATTATTCTGATGGTGGATACACATGGCTAGATCCATCCTGGTGGTAGTGGGGTGTCCAGTAAAAGCACTTTGCCATCTTAGCGTCACACCACAGGTGGTAGGGTAATGTAACCAAATATATTCACTATATTGCAAGATGCGTGGCAACACTCGCCATGCTTGTGGCAAAGTTAATTTAGAGCTCTAACAGGTATGACAGAGCAAGGGAGGGTGTGTGTATATATGTGTGGAACCCAGGAAAAACTCCTCTCATAAAGGGATCACGGGCCGACATCTAGATATGTAAACATCATATCTGACACGGTTGTCCGGCCTCTTTGTTTTGGATCGAATACAGAGAATTAGAATTAGAATACAGAGTGGCGTTGCATGATAGACAAAATCAACCTTATGACTGATTCCTCATAGTCAGACAGAGCCAGTGAGGAAAACCAAGGCTAGAATTTGTCTGCCGGCACCATCTTGAAGGAACCCTGTGAAAACTTGATACTGCCAACCCAACACCCATCCCTTCACCCCTTCCTCCCCCCCTCCCCACGATCCAATAGATGGAACGCTTCTTACGCCCGCAGGAAGCAGCAGAGGCCGTCTCGATAGCATCCGCCATCTATTTTATTTTTTCTTATTCTTATTTTTCAATTTGGTGTCTGGGGAAAGGTCAGGATTAGTTATCGACGTGGCTCTGTCTAAGCCAGAGACAGGGAACCACTGCCGCTGCCATGGGTCCCCTAAAGCCATTTTCCTCAGTCCCAGCAGTAGCCTAATCTGTGTGTAGGTGTGCGAGTGTGCATGCACGAGACTGTGAAGGCATCAGTGAGTTTATGGGCCTTTCTGCGCGTGTTCTTAATATGTAGATGCGTATTTAAGTGAGCCCTCACTTGCATTCACATTCTACCCTACCGTACATTATGTTTCGTAGACAAGTCTTCACATCGTGTACAATGTATATGTATCCCCTCACGCGGTTGTATTTGCATGTATTTGCACAAAAATTGAGAGAAGCCGCCCAGTGCCTCACTCTGCAACTTAGCATTCCAAATACATTTCAATTCAAGTGCTTCCAAATGCTGTTGTGTACTATTTCAATCAGTCTGTCAACTCACCCGCTGGCTTTGGTCAGTAGTTCTTTAAGTGGCAGAGTCCAGTCCACAAAACTGATTACATTCCACTTTCCTGTAGCATCCTACCTTTCTTCTTTTATCATCTCCCATCCATTCCCAAACTAGCAGTGATTCCCACTGCGAGAGACTGCTGTCTCACAGTCCCAGACCTGTGAAATGATGATAGAGGAGCAGGAGCTCTTTACCCATCAGTCTTTATCTCTCCCTCTTTGCCCTCCCCCACTTCCACGGCCGCCACCACCACCACCTCTCGTATGCTAGACCGAGTTCTGGTTGTGGTCAGTCTGATGGTGACGGATGTTCCTGGTCGGACGGGGCTGGGGAGTCCCCCTAAGGTCATCTCAACCCTCACCTCAGCTTGCTGGCCTGCTGGTCCCCCAGCAATGACTCTGTAGGTTAGAGGTCAGAGAGTGATGGAAAAGGTAGAAGAGAGAGAGAGAGAGAGAAAAGCGCTGCAATGGGAAAAAGAAAGTTTACTAAATCCTTCTCTTTAAAGGTTTTGTCTCCTCCGTGTTGCTCTTCTCTGGGAGAATTTAAGCTGCGGGAGTGGTGTGATTTGTTTCATGTCATCAATTTATTTTGAGTAGTGCATTGCATTATTTAGATGATGCTTATCTCACCCTCAGAATTACTATCTTGTGTCGACTGGCACAGAATAGCATCCGTATCTCTTGTGCTCATCAAGGCAGCTCATTTATTAACCAAAAGGAATTCTGAGCAGAGGAAGATATGCAAGAATGATTAGACGCTCAAAAATTTGATGCTATCTGTCAGCAGTTGGTTTTTCTTCATCTCTCTGTAGCCGCTAGATCTTTAAAAGACATTAGCCACATACTGTAAGAAATAAATCAAACAAATGGATTAGCAGAGCTAAATAGTTGTCAGGAGCCTCACAAGGCCTTATGAAGACAGATCTGCCTCTTATGGAGGCAATCAGGTATGGAACTTATCATAACAGAAATTAGGAGTGAGACCAATTTTTTATTCCACAACCCCAAGGCTATATTTCCATAAAAACTAATGGCCAAGTATATTACTCAACTATGCTGACTTATGTGCTGGCTCCCCTGTACTTTAAACATACATATATGTGTATATAATTTTAAAATTGTGAAGATTAATGCGGCGCTGCATTCAGAGATAAGGTGGAGCAGGGTAATACGATAGGCTTACTATTAATGTGTGCCGTTGCGCTTGGCATGGGAAAAGCAGGGGAAGCGGCAGTCCATGTTTGTGCCCTGTGAAGAAGGGCTGCATTACAGTATAAACAGATGTGCAGTTCACTTCTGGGGACACAAAACTCACTTTAAACACTGACACACTGGAGTTTCCTGTTTTGCAAAGAAAGGTATTATGGTTTTCCTTGTTAGCCGAATATGAGTGGACTTAGTGAGCCGGCAGACACAGCACAGCATCATAAATCCTGCGTTGCGAATTCTGGCAAATCCAGAATTTTTTATTTTTCTTGTGTCCTATCTTCCTCCTGTCACCCTCAATCCATTGTAGCAGATGGCTGCTCCTCCCTGAGCCTGGTTCTTCATGAGGTTTCTTCCTGTAAAAAGGGAGTTTTTCCTTCCCACTGTCACCAAGTGCTTTCTCACAGGGCCTCATCTGATTGATAGGGTTTTCTCTGTGTAATTTGAATATGATTGACAAAAGACAGACCAGTGAAAGTAGCCACTAATGTAGAAGGCTAAAAAAGCTGTTGCTTTAAACTGAACTATAGAATTAGGCTAAA
Organism: Benitochromis conjunctus; assembly: GCA_015052645.1. Classification (NCBI taxonomy): domain Eukaryota; kingdom Metazoa; phylum Chordata; class Actinopteri; order Cichliformes; family Cichlidae; genus Benitochromis; species Benitochromis conjunctus. The sequence goes on from VOQK01002049.1 coordinate 13,390, forward strand.
AGGAACTGTTAACCGTTCATAAGAAGTTTTTCTTTTGATATATTATGTAATTTCTGTAATTTTTACCCACTGCAAGTATGTGAAATATTGATCTTTCTTTGCTAATTTGACAAAGAAATGGAAATGTTGGACATGCAACATCTCTTACATTATTTTGAGGTGCCTACAAACTACATGAGATTTCACAAATCCCATATGACACGGCTTAACTAACTCAGCTAGAGTTTTCTTCTGGAATCCCAGTCGTTTTGCTTTGTGGATACCTATTAGTTTGTGGGATATAAGTTACAACCACCATCATCAACCATCGTGAGTCTGTTATTACAATTTTTACAAACTACTGTGAATCTCTACTGTCCACATGTGTTAGTGCATTGACACGACTGGCTCGTAGGTTTTCCTGGTTCAGCTGTTGATAGGCTCTTTGGGAACAAGAAAGGATAACAATCAACTTTGCTGTTACAGAATTCTACCTTAAATTTCTATTCACTGCCACGTCTCTCTGTTACATATCTTGATGCGGCCCTAATTGTAGCCGATAGGACCCGGTGTTGTAAATCATAGAAACACCTGACTGTAGTAGCAATTGCCTGTTTGTTCCTGTGTGCAAATTCTAGCAGAGCATAATGAAGTAAATTTCAGACTCTTCTCACTCTGTGTAATCACCTCCGGAATGGTTGCCGTTGCACAAGCACCCTCATTTGTATAGTTTACGTTTGTGTACTACACGCTTGGATGCAAATTTCATCGCGCTCCGCATCTGTAACTGGAAGAGGGTGATGATTGTTTTAGAGAGTTAAACTTCAAAAGCTAGACAGGTGGCATGTAAAAATGTCATCACTGTAAAACTCTCCGCACGTGAAAATGGGAAGGGGAGGGAGGGGGGGGGGGAGAATGGGGGGGGGGGGAAAGGAGC
>VOQK01002052.1:4647-16526 GCA_015052645.1 Benitochromis conjunctus
CCACAAAAAAAACACACACACACACACACACACACACACACACACACACACACACACACACACACACACACACACACACACACACACACACACACACATAAACTTCAGTGTGTGTGTGTGTGGTGGTGATTCTAATGCTAAATTCGTGTAAACAATGTTGTGTAGCTGTCTGTTTACAGCCATTTAGTGGCCAAATTAGTTCATCCAAAAAAATCAAAGATGCATGCATTTAATTCCTTCATTGCGATAAACGTAGATAAATAAATGTATATCTTGTGTTCAATAAAGATATTTGTATTCTACGACACAGCTCCGGTTGGAGTAGCACTGTTTGTATGTCCACAGGTTGTTGTTACTTGATCACACCAAATCGTTAATGTCCAAAGACACTGGATTTTTAGTGGCATACAAGTATTTGTTAAAGAAGAAGGGCCTCACACAATAGTAACGTCCTTCATGCTTTCTCTGCGTTGTGTTTTCCTCCTTCCTTTAGGACAAGATGAGGTTCAGGTGGAGGCTGGAGCTGATGCAACTCTTGACTGCCAGGGTCCCACTGAAGGGACTGTCGAAGTGTTAGTGTGGTACAAGAGGGGCATGAAATCAGATGATTATGTCTTCTTCTACCGGGAAGATCGTCCTTACAAAGCCTACCAGCATCCCTCGTTCCGAGGTCGAGTGGAGCTGGGAGATCCACAGATGAGAGGTGGAAATATGTCCATCATTCTGCACAACACCACCGTTAACGACACTGGCACATATGAGTGCCACATCTCATATCAGAGTGGCTCAGGACGCGACAAGAGAGCGTCCCCTGAGATCAAGCATGAGACCAGGCTGACAGTTGTTCCTGCAGGTGAGTCTGAAGCCTCGAGCGTGTCCTCTTTACCTGTTTTCTTTCTTTGTGCCAGACATCGGGCTCAACTTAAACACTGCTTTCAAAAGGATGGAAGATAAAATACATCCAATAATAATCCAGACTTTATAGAAAGCAGCTGGTCTGAGTGATGTGATCAGAGTGCAGTAGATAATGTCTGACAGCAGTTTGAAGAGGAAATGGATTCTGTTCTGTTCTTCACTCATCACCTACCTGACAGCTGACACCTCACACCTGTTTCTCACCTGCAGGTCAGACAGGAGGACACACAGAGGATGGAGGAGACACAGAGGATGGATCTGTTGGACTGATCGTTGGTCTGTCACTTTCTGCTGTGCTTCTTGTGGCTATTGTTGTTTTGATCTACAGAAAACAACAACAACATAGTCAGGGTTCATACCAGCCTCCTGTTGAACAGCAGCACGTTTGAAACACTGCTGTTCCAGACTTGATGATTTTCACTCAGCACGGGTCGAGACATTATCTGACGACGTACAGAAATAAATGCTACCATATCATTACCGTCAAACATTTCTGACCAACAAGCACAAAGCCAGAGTATAATTGCAGCATCATCCACTGCCACAGGCTCTGAAGATGTTGGAGCTTTGAGCTGCTGATAAACCAGACTAAGAGCAAAAACCAGAAACTGTTTCCTGTTTGTTCCCATGCTGCGGTCTCACAGTACTCCATGAAACAGTCACAGCTTCTAATGTGTTCATGTCCCTCAACACTAAATGAATATTTTCCCCTTTTAAAGAGTAAAAAAGTCATTTCATCATGTTTGGACTGCTGTAATTCACAGTTTACATGTCTAAGCAAAAAACAAACAAACTCTGGAACATCTGCAGGTTGTTCAAAACGCTGCTTCTGTCCGAATCCTCGAAGTACTCACACGTGACACTGTTGCTAATACAGCTGCATTGGCTCGCCAATGAATTCAGACCATTTTAAGATTCTGTAAGCAGCAGCTTACATTATTGAACTTCTACAGCCCTATAGCAGGTCCCTGAGGTCATGTGATCAGGGCCTACTTGTTATACAGCATACAAGGCTGATTAGTAAGGGAGACAGAGCTTTTACCACTGTGGCCCCCACACTCTGGATCTCTCGTCCTCTGAGTTTATGATCTGTGGACTCAGTAGTTTCTTTAAAAAAAACAACTAAAAGCTCATCTTTTTAGAATTGTATTTGGTTAACTTTTTGTCTGTTTCTTTTTTTGTTTTATACCTTGTTATTCTCTGTGTGAAGCACTTTGTGATCTTTTGTCTAGAAAGGTGCTATATGAATAAAATTTCACTTTACTTTCTTTCTGCTGCTGCTGTGTTGTTGTTTTTTTTAATCTACCGACAACACGGTCAGGGTTTATATCAGTTTGTTGTTGAACTGCAGCGTGTTTGAAATGTGTCAGATCATCAACATCACCCTGAATGATCAGCCCACCGACCCTCACACTCAGCAGAGAGCGGGGTTTGAAGAGGAAATGGATTCGTTCACTTCTGACTCACGTCTCCTGAAGGGTATGAACTCTTGGACAGGAACACGAATCCCTGAGGCCCTGAAGTAGTCTGACGCCGTCTCACAGCACTTCATGAACCAGTCACGACCTCTAATCCTGTCCCTGAACACAAGATCAATATTTTCCACTTTTAAAGTGTGAAAAAGTTCCCATTTGGTGGTTGGAGAGGCTCACGGTGGGGCAAATCTCACCAGAGACACAAGTTTGTCACAGATTTTCACACTTCAGGTCCAGAGTTTAAACATACTAATAAAGATCATGTTCGGGTTAAAATACTGTGGCTGCCACTTCTCCTTCAGGCTCTGTTTCTTGGTTGCCATGGTGACATATGACAAATATACCACCCCCTGAAATATTTTACCTACGAAGTCATGTACTGAAGCCAGGCTTTTATTTTTATTAACATTTTTAATAAATGTAAGCATTCTGACAAGAACCAGTTTGTTCCTGCCAATTTCATATTTTCTGTGAGCCAGAGCTCAGAATCACCGCACAGCACAGGTTTCCTTCTCATTGTTACAAAGTGTTTACTCTTACAGTTTCCTCTTCCTCCTCGAACACGTCCTCTCACGTACTGTAAATTCTTTTCATTAGTGTGTATTCAGTTTTGTTGTCCTTGTCGTGTCCTGCCTCATTAGTGTCAGCTGTGTCCTCATTCCCTCATTTACCCCTTGTATTTTACGTCTGTGTTTTCCTCCGTTCAGTGTCGCGTTGTAAACGTAAACACCCCCGTCTTGCTGTGTGTTCTCCCGTCATGTTCCTGATCTTCGTAGCTCAGAGTTTCTAGGTTTTGATTTCTTGTTTTCCAGTTCCCCGAGTCTTTAGTTTGTTCGTTCTGTTTATTATACTTGGGCTTTTGTTTTCTGTATAAAGAGTGTTTCCTTGCAATCAAGCTGTGCCCTCAGTTAATCCTCCCTCCCATGAGTCCTGTAATTGGGTCCTACTTCCTTCCTGCCACACAGCGAGCCTTCACATCTGCAATATTTTGCAGTTTCTTGCAGAAAGAGAGCAAACGTATAAACAGCCCATCCGTATTATTTTCCCAGCTGAGCTTTGGGGCTTTTTTTTTTTTTTTACAAACACTTTGTACCTGATAATCAGACTTCATAATGGTTATGTGTTGACTTTTAAACAGCAAAGAAAAATAAAAGACAGAATATAATCTCACAGTGAACACTGAAAACAAAGCACTTCCTCTTCAGTGAGACTGTATGCTGATGTACATTAAACCTTAAACAGTCTGAATGTTGTGTTATTTTGTGGTTGTTTACAGTATGAGTAGATACAGAAGATCATTTTCAGTCCTTTTATTGCTCACTCGTCGTTTCCTTTCTCTGATATTTACTAATAAGTGGCTCTCTGTTTGATCTGTATCAGCTCATATTTACAGTTTTCTTGAATTACAGGTCAGAGGTCAGAGTGAAAACCCTCACTAGGCTGAACCTGCTGGTGTTGTGTTGTCATCAGAGTGCTTTGCAGAGTCACTCAGCACATCACACACCAGTCAGTCTTTGTCTGCGATCAGGTTCTGACAGTAACATGAACACGGTGGTCTCAACAGGACCTTTCTGAACATGAATACAGCTCATATGAAACCGTTTGCACTCTTCAAAGCCCTGAGTTCAAAGGTCAACGAGTCAACTGTCAGAGCTTTCAACCTCGTCTCATCAATAATCAGATTCAGTTAAACGTCAGATCAAAGATTCAGTCACACACTGTGTTTATTGTTTAACAAGACACAGATGTAAGTTTCTATAACTCTGTTTATGATACAAAATCACTTCTGAATATCAAAATTACTTTAACCTACAAAAATATTCTGCCTTGTAATGTCCGTCACAAAAAGCACACAGTGTCTGTGGTGTGTAACGTGATTTTAAAAGTGAGAAGAAGCCACAACATGTACAGCTGCTCATTCATCAAATAAATGCTCTCATGAAATAAATAACATTTCCAAGAGGGTGAGACCGCAGATGATCCAAAACCTCTATGACTAACACGGTTATTTCTCAGATTTGGATGCATGAGGACAAAAAGACAAACAGCAAGCATGTGTAACACAAAACCACAAAACAGAGACTCAGAATAACAGCTTAGAGACACAAAAAGAGACAAAAGTCCCGCCTCAGTAGCAGGTTATAACCATTTAAATACATACCAAATTGAGTAAATGTTATGTAATATATTTATTGCTAAGCAGTGAAATGAATGCTACACATGTACTATATCCACATAAGTAAAAAAAAATAATTGCACTTAAAATTGTGTCTAGTATAATAAAACAAGTTTTCACAGGGCAAATTAAAGCCTGCACTTGTTTTTAGTGCGCTACGAAGAAAACAAAATTAATATATATGGAAATTATAATACTGTTACCTTAAACGTAAATACTGCCCAGAGAGGGAGCTGCCTCGGCTGAGGTTTGCTCTCAGTGCTTCTTATTTACCTTTATGAATAAAAAAAATAAAATCCTATCAGCTGTGGTTATATATTTTTAACCATCTCTTCCATCTTGTAAGTGAACTTTTACAATAAATGTAAACTTTCTCATGACATCAGACTATTATTCAAAGCAGAGTGTTATCTGTACGAGCATTTCCTTTAGTGACACATCGCTGTTTTTCAAGCGAGTAACATCTAAGAAAACAGTGACAGTGGTGGTATTTGTGATTTGATTGATCCATTATCTTTGTGGACAGGCATTTTTGAGAAGCATTGATGCAAAGCAGCTACAAAGAGACATGAAAACTGCTGCCAAGAGACTCAAATCAGCTGCATGTAGCTAGAAAAAAGCTTCAGGGACATTCACACAACTAACACGGTCTGGGCGTCTTCCTGTTGGGATTCTGGTCACTAATATTTGCTCGATAACGAATCTTTGTCTTAACTCGATGATTATTTGAGCTTGAATATTTGAATATTTTAAATATTTTGGTGTAGCCTGAACGTGCCAGCGTTCTATCACTGCTGGCAGTCGGCCTCAGAGCTTCATCTCAAACCTCGCCGGGGCAGTTTATTACATCAAGATGTCATCCAAGACATTTTTATCAGCCAAAATTTGCCTCTAATGAGCCATTAAATCTTGGATGTGTTTCTTCACCAACTCTCGCCTTTATTTTAGTGCTGCTCACCGTGTAACTGGCAAAACAAGTTTTATTTACTCCAATGATCCTGAAACCAAACGGTTGTTGTTGATGTAGTAAGTAGAGCCCTGTGCATCTACCACAAAACAAAGGAGCTTTCAGATATGAATATGTAAATATTTGTGATTAGCAGAAAATCACTTCGTATGGAGGCGAAGATTGAAGCAATCACGTTTTTCTTTCTGGCTTTGCTTGGCCAATATACCTCCTACACAACTGAATAATGCATATGGACAAGTGTTGGACTAATTAATGTCCACCAACCTTCCTCCACCATCAAATAGGCTTCCCCTGACACCACCAGCTAATGAGCCCACTGGTGACGCAGCCACCAGCGCTCTGTTACGGAGGAGGTGAGCTGTAGTCCGTGGGTGGATCATGATGGTGATTAGAACCAGAGGGTCAAGAGGGCTCTTTGTTATCAATACCCATGAGTTAGGATATCATGCTACAGCAGTGCTTCGTGTACCCACAGGTTCACGCACAGTGCCAGTGGGCACAAGCGTTTGAGTATTAACAGAGGTGGGAAATCCATAAAGTCTCCATCTTGTTGGCAGAGCTTGTTTGTCTGTCCCTGCAGAGTGTTGAACGGCTGCCACGGCTGTGTCCGCCTGCATCCTTGTGATAAAAAGAGGGAAAAATTACACAGGCTAGACCAGACACTAACATATTCATTAGTGAGGAATGACTGACTGGGCTGGTTGAAATGTCACTGGGCCAAAAGTCTCCCAGGACTAATGGCACTCACGTCTGCATAGAGTTGTAACACCCTGAAGATTTTTGGCTTTCCTCATCAAATGACCGCTAAATTGAAGGTTTTCCTTCCATTTTCTCGGAGACACCTGTCCCTGTGAAGAACCTTACACTTGTTTCTTTTCTCAGTGAGTGAAGAGCACTAGTTTATCTCTTCTCCTTTGCTCTGTTTCACTGTATGTATATGGGTTGAGAGGTTAACCGAGCAGAGCGGTGCAGAGAATAGACACTCTGAAGATAGCATGTAGCGTCAAAGCTAGCCGCTCTCTTGTTGATAACAGCGTCCCTACGTAACCTGATGATATATTGGAGAGAAATTCTAAACGTCTTCCAGCTTCTACTGTGAGCATTTGCTGCAATTAGTCAAAGAAAAATTCAATAAACAAACACGCACTGATGAAAATAAGCATGACTTGGAGCCAAAAATAACAGTCGAGTATCTGCCACCTGTTTTCGGACAGTTTATTTCAAGTGGGAGATTACAGGTTCCTGCGAAAGACACCCACATGTCCCACTTGTAATTACCACATAAAGGCTGACCTGAACGATTTCCCAGGTAGCAGCTGGTATTTTTAGTAAATAACATCATGCATTACATTCTAAGAGGACATCTGTAATTAGTTTAAGAAAGTCAACTTAATTCAGTGATCTGAAGAATTCATGAAGTTGAAGCTGGAGTGAAGCACTGCTGTCTTACGTGGTCCTCCGCGAGCCCCGGATATGTGTTGGAAACAGCTTTAGCAAATAGTCCGGGTTATGAAGTGTCAGGAGCCGTGATGAATAACTCTAATGATCACGCGTGTGTTCTGGGTCACGGCAGTGAAAGGCGGTCAGAGGAGAACAGAATGCAACATGGCAACAACTTGTCCTTGCCAACACCGCTGCGGAGGGGTAAAAGCCACACAGGCCACTCGTGTTAATACACCTGACAAAACAGTCCGTCACTGACGGAACGCTAAAAGCTCTTCTGAGGAAAGCCAGACGGGGGGCTTTTTCTCCCGCGCAGGTGACTGCCGGCTGCCGCTGTCGGCTCCAATCACGTTGCCGTCTACGCCACGCTGTTCCTCAAACGCTCAAACCGAGCGAGGCTTTTCTCTCGCCACCTCTCCCCTCCCCTGTTGTTTTATTCATGGGGCTCAGGGTTCATTTGCCAAGTCCTCTGTTGTAGATTTAAGAAGACAAACAGTGCTGCAAATCCACCAGAACAGTTTTAGACTAAATGACATTTTGCTTTGCCGCCTGGCTAATCGTAAAGAAAACAGCGGCGGATCAGCGCTTAAACCTCGTGTCTTCGGGCAGATATCATGCTCGGTATCATGGAGGAATCCTTTGAAGTGTTTGCTGTCTTCCAGAGGGCCCTGAGAGGAAACGCTTCTCTCTTTCGCACATAAACACAATCAGACACACGTATGTGTGCTTTTACACACAAGCGCTCGCCCTGAGAGTTAGTTAATGGTAGGGAAGGCATTAAACAACACGCTCCTCCGTGTATCACCGGTTGCATTATCAGTGGCGGCGCTGGCGAGGAACCCTTTGGCGCTTTAGGACCGCTGCGCTCGTGTCTCAGCAGCAGGATTACCTGGGAGAGCCAATAAATACGTATTACTACACACTGATTGACACATGGATGTGCGCGTGCGACCGCAGCAACAGGGGTGGCTGTAAAAGTATATTTGTCAGGTTGATGCACACACATAAGCATGGATACAGTAAAGAGATGTGTGTAAAGTACAGGACACATATACATGTTGCGTAGCTGCAGGCAAGAGGCTATAAAAACATATTAGAAAGGAAGACTCCTGCCAGGAAGAAAGCTGACAATGATGGTGGAGGGGAGGTAGGGGGGAGAACTGTGGGATGGCCTGCTTATCTTTGGGTGAGACTCAACGATCCAGATTTAGAACGAGGTATGGCTCCAAGAAGTGATATTAAAAATTGTTTTTTAGTCATGGTCGGCCAATTAGTTTCTACATCTTGAGTCACATCTGAACGAGTGCCACGCGCCTACTCTTAGTTGCATATTTAGCCTTAAAGACAGATCGCGTACCAAAAACGAAGTCTGAAAATACTCTGCGAAAAGCCTACCTGTGCCAACATTGTGTGAGTGCTGCAAGGCACTGGCAGCCGCACTTTATGTTGTCATACTTAGAAATGAATTCATAAAGAGGCTCAACAGTACGTGCTAAGTTAAATGGGTTTTATTCCTTTTGCTTGTGCCCCACAGTCACCAGCGTCGCACTTAATCCAGACCTTCCTTACGCTTAAAGTCACGCTGATTGCTGAGTGTATGCTTTCAGTTGTGCGTCTTCGCCAAAGCGGCAGCCGTGTCTTTGTCAGGGGCAGCGGTGAGCATCTCAGTCCCGCCTCCCTCTGCCTGCCTCTGACTCACAACTTTCTTCCTCCTGTTGTTTGTCTGTGGGCGCTCCAAACTTAGCAGTCTCATGGCGGTCACGCATGAAGTGTCCAATAAAGAGATACAATGCGGGGAAGGCTGACATCCTGTCAGTAGCCAGCTGTTTGCTAGAGTGTGTCTATGTGTCATAGTTGTTTTGACAGTGACATCGAACACTCGCATGTTCCCAAACTCTTTGTCTCCATCCATCCGAGCAGCCATCTATTTATCCATCTATCTATTCATCACTGTTATTTAATGAGATGGCATCAACACATCAAGGTTCATTGGCTGTGTGCAGACAAACCCAGATTTAATTAGGCGCCACCACCGAAATGCTTGCCCTCAACAGCGAATGCGCTAGCTTCACAAAATAATGACACATTTACATTTAACCGTCTAACCTATTTCTAATTAGTCAGTTGGGTTTTGTTTTGTTTTGTTTTTTTATGATGGCAGAAAGTTCAGCAAAATGACAAACAGATGTATTGCCAATTATCGTGCATTCTGAACACCTCATTATTCCTTTATTTGTGTTTTTTTAACCGTCATCTACCTACTTTTTTAGCTCTCTAATTTGTACAAGCGAGCTTGTGTAAGCAAGCTGAGAGTCCGAGCTGGCACAACCTGAATGTGGCTCCTTGTGTCTCGACTGGCTCGGCGGTTGCCCCTCTAGCCAGTTGAAATCAATGGGAGCAGTGGGCAACTGTGGCTCTGTGTGGAGCAGATGGCAGAAGAATGGCCCTTCCTCCTACTGTGGCACACTCGGTTACATACAAATGGGTCAGCTCTCATCGCTGGTCACATAATATCACGAAGCCAGGGGCTCGGCGGGGTTGTGCCACAGGAGAGAAACGCTCTCTATAAGCATGTTTTCCTCAGATCTCGAGTTGGATGACAAATTGCGTGATAAATACTTGAAATACAAACAGTGACAGCTGGTGTCAAGGCCTCTGGATGTAGTATAGTGAGTATCACAGCCAAATAATACCAACAAATATAATCCAGAGATACTCAGAGGGGGACTCAAAGCAACTACAGCCATGCTGACTGCAGTTTAGGATGAAGTAAACCTAAATAGATAAATACAGTATACTTCTATTGCTAAATAGATTTCAGTGAAATGTACATATGCTTATGATAATCTAATTATAATAAAGTATACTTTTTCAGTATTTTGAGTATTTCTACTGGTTTCAGTCTTTATGCTAAGCTAAGCTACGTCAAAAAACAGATATATGAGAAGTCTTTTTTTTTCTGCAGCTGTTTGTGTCTGTCTCCATCCCTGGCTATACAGAAAGGTATATAATGGAAAAAGACTAGCCTGGCCAAGCTAAAGTGTGCTAATGACTTTAGTTATAGCCCTCATTGTAAGCTAAGCTATTTGCCTCCCAGATACGGCTAAATGTTTTATAAAAGACATCTTGTCATCTAACCCTTGGCACATGGTTGAACTACTCGTTCAAAGGAGGGCTGGCGAGTACTACATTTGGTGGGAAGTTGTGGCAGATGTGTGCAGTATCGGCATGGCAGTGTGTGGTATGCTGTGCACACGATGGTATTTCTGTAGAACTTATGATTTATGCATCATCAGTCTTTATTCTTATCCAGCTGAAGCATACCTAGGTAGTGTCCAACATCTTTCATTCATTCACAACTCCTTCCTCTCTATTCAGGGAACTATATAGAGATTCTATTCTATATAGAGAACTATACAGTAGTAGTAAAAAATGCAAAAGTTGACAGAAACCCATTTTTCCATTTCCAGCTTGCATTCCTGTTTAAAGTAGCACGTATTATTCTGAGAGCACGTTCCCAAATTAGGACGAGTTGATGCTGTGGTGCCCTGTGCTTTGTCCTCTCATCAGGACCGCTGGGTAGCTGTGCACTCCTTTCTGCGAGGTATTGCGAATAGTTGGAGCACAGTATGTGAGGAAATTCTTTATATTAGGGTAGTACTGCAAAATGGTGAATTCACTATATATAGGTCACTATAGTGAGAAGTGAGCGATTCCTGCCGTAGCCCTAGAGAAGTTAAATTAATTGCAGGGGTCACTGGGATTAATTAGACCACTTACAGATGTATTCTGGCTATTTTTAGACTAAGAGAGTTAAGCTGTTTCACATTGCAGTAACATAACTCCCAAACTGTAGTATCTGATATTGATACTGCCTCCAGTGGAAGAAAATTGCTTAAAAGAAATTGTTGGTTATTACTACAGATCAGCTTCTAACAGTTTTCTTTGGCTGGTATAAATTCAAGCATGTTAAAAGTAATATTTTTCTATCTTGGACTATTCAGTAGACTCTGTTGTCAATCCACATGAATATTGCATAGTGAAGTAGAGGAGTGTTTTATATATCTGCTGATGATTTATGGCCTTTCTGCCACAGGTAGGTCTTAATTGCTTAACATGCATGATGGTGTCAGCCTCACTGTGGTGGATGGATGGCTGCCAGCATGACTCTGTCACATATTCGCCCTCATGTTTTTCTCTGTGTGGAGGTGTATTATTTACTCTTTCTCTTGTCTTCCTCATCCCTTACTTACTTACTCCAAGTTCCTCTGCCTTTAGTCGTTTCCCTATCTGCGTTTCTCTCAGCGCATCTCTACATTTCTCTTACTTTTCTGCGTTCGCTCTCCTTCCGCTCGTCTGTGCAGTCGATTGTCTGCTGGAGCAACATGTGGCAGGTGGTGAGAGGAAAAAGCAACCGTGAAGAAGAAAAAAAGCTCACTGACAAAAGCTCATTCCCCCGAGCTTGCTTGTAGCTGCAAAAAAATACATCAATTACCTCAATGATTGAATGATGTTAGCACAACTCTGAGGATGTTGCCTCTGTCGAGATGAATGGTGCAGCTCGGCTCAGTGTAGATTTCTGTGTCGACTTGTGTTTGTTTTGCGCGTGCAGCCTCGCCATCAGTAATTATAGCACTGTGTCGCTGTCTGGCTTGGCCTGCCAATCAAATCATGAGAGAGTTATGTACTGCAACGCTGCAACATCTGCGTGGTAGCGGTCTATGTATCTGATTCTTAGTGCGGATTCCAGGAGCTCCAATTTCGCCACAGAAATAAGCTGGCAACTGTGTCAGCAGAATGAGGACAATAGCATCACTGTTCTTTTTGACAACATACAATTAGGTCCATATATTTTTGGACAGTGACACGATTCTTGTTATTTTAGCTGTGCACCAAAATA
>VOQK01002054.1:3018-21253 GCA_015052645.1 Benitochromis conjunctus
CCAGTTCAGACATTTAAATTAGCAGAACAGACCATGATCAGCTACAGCTGCCTGTGGTGGTACACCTGTCAATCAGAGCAGACATGATGGATAAATTACAAGAAATTTCATCCACTGTACACTGCAGGCTCTTTTGCAGACATTGCCATTTGACACCCACTGGGCAGGAGGGATGGCCAAACTTTAGTCTGTGGTGGCTGTGGTCACCCCTGATGACTAAATTATTTACTCCATATAAATTCTGTACCAGATTACATGGATTACATTGTAATAGGAGAGCAAAGAGAAGACAGGAAGCCTGGGAGACAGACCAGGGGAAGACATGTCTTGCAGCATAAAGGTTGCCTGCTTAACCCAGTGAGCTAAACAGGTGATTCCACAAAAAGTGCTTTTGTCTACATGTCGACAGAAAAAGTCCTGCGACTTGTTCCATTAATCACTGCCTGTGCAGCTTGAGATGATGCTATCAGTGTGAACATTTTTGGGTGGATTTTCCCTTCAAGAGCAACTCTTCTCTTTTCAGATATACACAATTCAGAGCTTTCATCCTCCATACAAAGCCTTTCGAGCTGATACATTAAAGCCACTGTTTCACAAATTTGGTGAAATCTGACATGCTGGTAAATTTCTTTTTTTACACAAGAATCATCAAAACACCTATGGCTCACAGCCCTTCCTAGAACTTTTCTTTACACCGGTGCTACATTGCATCTAGAATCATCTTCATCCAATCTGTCCTATTTCCACTGTGATTGTCTTACTCAATGGCCAACCCATCTTTAATGCTCCTGGAGTTTTAGAGAACCAACAGGAATGACCAAACAAAGAAAATTATATAACTTGGATCTGACTGTGTTTACAGCATGCAAGCCTCAAACAGTGTTTGACTTGTGAAAAACATCATTCAAGACAGTCAGTGCAACGGGGCGAGGCTGCCTCCTTTGTGGCTCCTGGCTTTGGAGTCAGGGGCAACCTCTGGAGAGGTAGGGGAAACAGGGACATCAAATGCAGGGTTGGGAATATGCAGAGCCTCTCGTTTGCATTTCTTTGAGCGAGCTTTGATGTGACGTGGACGAGAAGTATCGCCATGGGAGCTGGGTGTATGGTTAGCCCTGCAGCCTTTAGAGAACTCCGATGTGGGGTCAGAGTTCAACGCTGGGCTGGTTTCTGGGCAGGAATGAGCATTCTGAGGTTTCCCCTGAGGACACGAGGTGGACAGGAGTGGAGAGAGCGCAGCCGATTCTAGCAGACCTTTAGTTCCCTGTGTGCACTGCAAATGTAGTGCAAGAAAGAGGAAGTTAGGAAAAAGTGATAAAAGAAGTGATAAAACAAGCTAGTGATGTTAGCAGGGAAAACATCAGGCTCGGAAATTACTTTAGTAAATGTAACATGAGTCAAAGACCAACTGCAAGCAGGATCCACACGTGATCTAAAGGAGGATACCCAAAATATTTCATGCCACAGACATGCATAAGCATGCACATTAAACCTGGCCAGTCATACTTCAAATTTGATTTAGCCCAAGAAGCCTGTTTATTTATTACACCAAACTTTTAGAATGGCACTAAGACAAAGTGTGATAGCTTGCAAGAGCCGGTTTTAAAGAAGGATTGATGAAGTTTAAGTAGCAGGTGGCAGAATATTCAGACTTTAACGGGGCGTCCACACAGAAAGCAGTTTGCTTGGTGCCTGTGGCTTTATCACTGATCACTAGTGAACATTAAAAGCATTCCATCATATGTCAGTCAACTGTATCCTTCACTCTCATTGGTAGTCGTTTCCATCATTCAAGGAGAATGTGAGACTTCAGAATCTGCCCACTTCATGTCATCAGCAGTTATTTTGCCTGTCGCTGCTTGAAGGTGCTGAATGTCATTGATATTCTTTTACCTCTGCTTCCCACATTGTTGTCAGGGATATTATAAAAGATGGACATCGTGATTGTGACATCACCAGTTGTTTTGTGAGATTCCTTTATGAAGCCTTGAGGAGAACATGTTCAAACCACACACGTCCTTATCCAATGAGCACACTCTGAATAATCCTCCTTTTTGACCCTTATTGACCAAAATTTACAAATTCCCAAAATAAGTGACTGAGCCCATAGAATCAATAACTCAGAGAAAAATAATGACACAAAAACTAAAAAGGGACACTTTTGTGCTGGCTGCAACAATGAGTTTTATGTTAAGAGGATACCTGTCCTATACCGAGGATATACTGTCCACTTTCACTGTCTCTTTTGGCTAGATGCACTGAAATGGGAAAATCCAGCTGTTAGCTGCAATGTTCAGGTTTGTAAAGAATTTTATAAACGGGGACTAGCTTCACAGACAGTGTAAATCTTTATCAGTTTTTGAGCGCAGGGCTCCGTGATGTAGATTAGCCTTTTTATGTGTGGTGTTTCATGTCCTCTTAAAGGCTTCATTTTTCAGACCAGGAAGATAAGTCCATCTTTTACACTATCATCACTGCTAGTTCTTCCAGTGTGGATGCCTCTTACATGTTGTGCTGGATCCATTAACGAGAACTCCATATCACTATCCCTGCTGGCTTTCCCAAAGGTTCAGTCTCAGGTCAGGCTTTACACTGAAATCACAAACTACAAGATTCTTCTGGGAGATGTTGAAGTTTAACATCTTCTATGCTTGTTAAACCGTCTGCAGATGAAGAAGTCCTGACCAAAAGAATATAACCTAGCCTTGTTTGCAGTCAGTGGTCTTCAGTAAATGCTTTATAAACTTTTATAATTGTGGCTTACGTGAAAAATTCTTGTCTGTAATACAATGAGTGGCCACTAGAACAAGCTGGCTGGAAGGAAGTGATTGGACTATACCCAGCTCTGTTAATGTATCCTTTATCAGGCTTGTATTTGTGTGGCAGATTCTTTGCAATTAAAGTTTAAGTTTTCAAGCTGACAAATCCAAGTTGATCTGACCTGAGATTAAAGGTTCAGTAGCTCCAAAGAGTAGATCTCTGCAGAGTACAGCAGTAGACCCTGAACCTGATTTATTTCTGCTTGTTGGCAGATTTTTTTTATTCCACTCTGTAATGTTACACAGTCTTTACCTTATAAACATACCTGCCTTGAGATGCTTTGCTTTAAACTGATGCCAAATAAATAGCACTGAATTAAACAGAGATCGGCTGGGATTTTTAAGTGCCAGCCTTACTTTTATAAGCACACAAATGTACATTTAAAAATTACATTTTATTGCTAAAGCAATTTAACACCCAATGAAAACAGAAAATAACAGCTAGCTCGGCCAAACTAAGGCCAGTAAAACCAAAAAAGTGAGCTGAAAGTAGCTGTTAAACTGCACAGAACTGACTGGAGGTTCAGTTAGATGATCATCTTTGATACTACGAGCAACCTCGTTCACATAAAGTGATCATTTCTTAGTAGAAATTATCGCTTTGGGCACCTTTTAAATGCAACTATTCACCCGAATTCACTCCAAAATGTCTTTAGCCTTGAATCTAAATTAGTCTGACAAATGGATGTTAACAGCATAAGCTCTGGAAAATTTTTATTTCAATGCTAAACCATTTTTTTGTCTTTTTTCCACATGCTAGTTTGTATTTAAAGTTTATATGCGACGTATAATTCCAGGTCAATAAAATGTGCCATCACCATGTGGGTGTATTTCAACACCATTTCCACCCCTAAACCTAAAAATTATACATGCATGTGAAGTCTGTTAACACCTGCAGTTCATTCCTTAAGAAGCTGGTTTAATGGCTGTGATTATGTTTCACTGACCTTTGTATCAACTTTGAATGGTCTGATGGTTAGCACAGGAGAGTTGTTTGATCCATAAATATGCATCCTTTACTGTGATCAATTATACACTGCAATGCATTTAACACAGGAGGCCATGATTAAAGCCATGCGGGAGTAAAGCAGCCAGGCAAAGGGGCATGCAAAGACAGCAGCGGCCACAGGCTGTCTGCACTCGCTCTCCCTTTCTCTAAACAGGCTTACCAAGCTCAAGGCTCGCCTTTCTTTGCTCTAACAGTGGCTAATCAGCCAGTGCAGGACAGAGCAAAGTCCAGACACTTCTCCTCCTAGCGTTGGTGGAGGTACGCAGACACAGAGACACACCACACAGAGAACAGTGAGTCAGCACTGGGTGATCAGACACACAGGGAGGGACTGATTCTGGGTTTGTCTCGTAGAAAAAGTATAGAAAAGCATATGTCCTTGTACTGTGATATGAAAACGGTGATGATGGATGGAAACAAAATGAAAGATGACAACACATGTGATGAAATGCATGGACAAAAATTTAATGTTATTCATTACAGATACTGAAAACAGAAACACCGTAAAAAAAAAAAAAAAAACCAAAAAAAAAAAAAAAAAAACCCACAACAAACAAATACATAAAAATGGAACAAAGGCATGATGGGAAGCAAGAGATGAAGGATATGAGGAGCTTCCCTTGTCACAAATCTTTTGGCATTTGAACTTTTTATATGCAGACAAACATGACAGGAGAAAACAAACAGCACACAATCAAATTTACAAACCGCTGTTACAGAAAAAGCTTTCCGTACAGCGTCACCAGCTTATTAACTGACTTCAAAAAGCTTACACACGCTAAAACAACTTAAGACTCCAGCTTTCACTGTACTACTTGATATGAGAATATATTGTGGCTCAGATTGCAACTCTATCTGAACCGTGAGCAAGTCTTGTAAACAAAATTGGCCGTAAAACACTCCAGGTATCTTTTTATATCCCTTGCTGTCAGAGAGAACAACAACAGAGACGCTCTGTGAGGAGGAGCTGGAAACACTTCTTACAGTTCCTGCTCTCTAAACACCCTGAGCTGCCACACGATACTGCATAGAATTAAACACTGAGAAAAAAAAATGTGCATACACAGAGTAGTACTCTATTAAAAACTAGCAATAGAAGAATTTTATTTGTGCATTTCCATGAGGTAGACATGGTTGAACAACAGCCTAAGATGCCATATTAAATGATTAAATTGTTCTATAAGCAGAAACTGTTAAGTTCAGAAAAGAGCTTCAAGGGTTACTCCTAGTAGGCTTTCAGAGGGTAAAGAGTTAGAGCAGTGATTACTAAATGCCCCGGTGGGCCCTGAAGGAACTGCAGGCAAAGTATGAGGTCATTTTATTTGCTAAAATAAAGTTACATTTCTTTAAATGTCCAGATTTCTCCTTTGTAGAGCCTACCCAGTATAGGACAGGATTTTAACACCAATACCAACACTTGGCAATTTAAAAGTCCAAAATATTGATCTACCACTATTGTTCTCGTCTTTCAAACACACGAACCATAAACAGACTTCCCAAAATTCTTTTATATGTAGTTATTTGGGAATTCTTAAAGATAATAGGACAATTCAGTTTTAAAATAATGTTGTCATAAAATATTAAAAATGTAAAAAGTAACCCGATTTTAAGCAGTCTTAAAATCTGTGAAAACACTTTTTTTTTTAAACTCCACCAACCGAACCAGACAAATGTGCTAAAACGTTCAACTATCCCTTTAACTTCCAATAAGAGGCATGATACTATGCATTATAACAGCAATTATAAACCTCTGACTAGATTGTTAATACAACAACAGGCAGCAGACAGATGCTGGGTTGGGGTTACAGCAGGCAACGAGGTTTCTCTCAGGCAAAGAAAGAGTTTTGGTGGGAGTCAGAGGGTGCAGGCACGGGAGAGGGGGATTTCTGCTATGCAAAAGCGGCTCCTACCACATTTATCTCGCTTTTAGTGGCCAGGGTGGGCAGCTCGATGTCCGCACTGCCAGTCTGGGCAGACTCGTCTGCCGGCAGGAAACCCCGTCTGTCAATCAAGCTGAAATGGCACAGAAAGATACAAACGTTCAAGTTATGAAACGAGGATGTTCCGCCATTAATAGCAATATCTTCTCATCTCTGTCATGAATGCAGACCGCACACCATCTCCAACTACTTACTCTCTTGGCTGAATGTCTGGTTTTCCATCTGAGAGTCTTTATCTTGCAATACTAAGTGTTTGAGACAACTAAACTGGTGTTACTTACACACACAAAACTAAATTGACTCTAAACAATGATCTGAAGCTCTGTAATTCAAAAAGAGCCACAACCCAGCTGATGAAACTACAGGTTTGTTAGTACCGCCATCTCTTTATCAACTTATATATGTTTATTTAAAACTATCAGTGATGGCTTCTTTCATAAAGTATGCATGCTTGCAAATGAAATATGCATCATCTTAAACAGCCTATTAGTAATAAAAATGGCTAAAGCTAATATACGAGGGTCCTCACAGGCATCTCTCTTTGTTACTTGGACTCCATATTAAAGATATAATGGTGGAAGGAGTAATTCATAGAGAGGACCAACCTCGGAGGCATGGGTGCACAAAGCACAGAACAACAGTTGATAAAGATGTTTTTATGACTGTATGGGTTTGTAACATCTTCTCCACTCTTCCCTGACCACGAGCCTTTAATCTAAAATATAAAAAATTAACACAAAGCACATATAAAACTTATGACAAACATTATTTTGGAGGTAGAGTTTGTTCACTTTGTGAACGCAAAAGTATCTGCAAGATTTCCCTTGCTATTAACAAAATATTAGTATTAATATTTGTGTTGCTGTTGCTGTTAATTAAAAGTATTCCAAGTATAAAATATACTTTCACACTAACACAAAAAAATTATTATATTTACACGTTTCTTTGAACTCTCAAACTACGTACAGAGCATATTTTCTTTGATCACAAAATGAACGTCTCCTAACAAACTGAGTCACAAAAGCAGCTTTGGGCACTCACATCTTCATTAGTGGTAAGATTGGAAGCAACCAGGTACGTATGGAAGCCTGAGAGGCCCAAAATGGACCAAACTGAAAAGAAACATATCACCAGCTCCACTGCAGTGAAAGACTGAGTCAAGGAAAGCAAAGTTATCAAAACACTGGCTACATATGAAAAAACAAAAGACTTGTTTTTTTTTTTTTGTTTCACTGGCACAATGCAAGAAATATATAACAAGAAAAACATAACGACAGCTAATCAACTAAAACATATCCCCATGTGGGCACTGGATATTTGCCAAATTGTTATTTAGAACCTGATATCAGCCCAGAAAGTTTCAGTCTGTGCTTCCCTACTGATTACAGTCATTTTTGTCTCCTAATATAAAGTGAAGAAAAACACAGCTAAAAACAGTATAAAGAAAAGGAGTGACAAAAAGAGTCTACATCGAGTAATAAACTCCGGCCTGTATATAAAATCAAAAGTATGAAAAACAACCATCATTGTTGTTTGTGTTGGATTCCAAATATTTTTCCCCCATTTACAATTTTCAGATTCTCAATTGGAAATAAAAAGAATATCCAATACATGTAACAGACAGCTATTTTGCAAACATGTAAAAGATAGCATCTTCTGGAGCCAGACTGCTATATATAAGCCGACCAGTTTTATCAGCCAGTATTTGTTTATCGCAGTTGGTGATGGTGTCTATGTATATGTTATATTTTTATATACATATGCAAGCTGACTGATTTTCATCAGACTTCTGTCACTGACTGTATTTTTTGAGTAAAAAGTCTTATTCAGTACAGGATATCTCCCCGGACTCTCCTGAAGAGCAAACACCAGGCCTTTCCCGCCCTGAGCTCCTGAAAGAGAGGAAAGTGAGCAGGATTTCAGGGTGACATGAAATTTAACATGTGGCAAATGACCGAGCTGAACCAAGAATATGGCTCTTATCAGACATTAAACTGCTCTGCTGTGGAGAACCACGCCTGGCAGTCCAAATGAAACAAAACAAACAAGCAGGTGCTATTTGAAGCCGGCTACTTCCCAAGCATGAAACACCTGCAGATCACATACTCAGTGCTAGGTGTGTGGTCACACAGCCAAAGATGAACGCCGTCAGGAAGGAGAGCGACACGATGAAGGTGTAGAAAAAACGGTAGTTACGTTTCCCTACGCAGTTCCCAACCCAGGGGCAGTGATGGTCGAATCTCTCTGAAAGACAGTGACCGACACATTTTAAAGGAACGTTAAAAAAAAAAAAAACACACAAACTCTAGAGCACTGAGCTGTATAGAAGTGCGCTCTCTGCAGCTCTGTGTAGCCTCTTTTTATTATTTATGGGTTGTAAATGTCAGTGCCACTGTGTGTTCACAGCTCACCCACACAGTTGTCACACAGGCTGCAGTGGGAGGTGCGCGGAGGGCGGAACATCTTGCAGGTGAAGCAGTACTTGAGCTTCACCACCTGCTGATTGATGAGCACTTCCTTGGTGCGCGGCGGAGGTCGATAGCTGGTGTTTCCAGTGTTGTCTACAGAGAAGAACAATGAAAATAGGGACACAGTGTTGTGCTTTATATCTATGGTAGGTGTGCAGTTATTGCTGCAGTAAGCATCCGGGTTCCAACTTCCATCAAAGTCATGGCAGCAAACTTACAAGTGACATTAACAAACCACTTTCAAACTCAGTAGAAGTCTGAATGGATACCATCACATTATCAGCAAGGAGGACTGGGAGCACATCATTAGGACTGCATGCATCTCTGGTCAGTACTTTGAGCTTCTCATTAACAACCTTTTGAAGATCGCTCTAAAAGATACTTTCAAAAAGTTTTCCCTCAATCAGTGCTACAGACTTCAGTCCATCCATCTATTTTCTTCCACTTACCCAGTTTAGGACCACAAAGTGCTGGAGCCTAACCCACAGGACGAGGGTCAGAGTGCACCCTGGACAGGTGGCCAGTGTGTCACAAGGCTAGAACATAGAGCCAAACATTCGCACTCATATTCAAACCTACAGCCAATTTAGAATCACAAATAAACCTGACCACTGCCTGTGTCTATGGACAGTTTGAACAACCTGGAGTACCTGGAGAGACTCCATGCACACAAAACAAGGAAGGATTTACACATTTGCATTTCAAACTTCAACGCCCACACCTCTCATTGACTTTAACAGTGAATCTGTACCTTTGTTTTGCTTTCAGTGCTTGCACTTAACAGTTGAGAAAGTTCTCCAACACCAGTGCAATGGCAGCCAATCAAATCCATCCATCATATCATGTTATGAAAACATCAAGGAAGTTGTGCAATTCAGCATCAAAATGGAGAACATTAGCAACAGGCAGTTAGCGTGACTAATGCTAAGTGATCATTAAAGCTCAGTTAGCTTGCCTTGTGACTGGTTATTGCTTTAACTGGCCCACCAGCAAAGACAGCCCAGATGTCAGGCACTCCCACTGTCAAGCAATGAAGCATAGTGTACAGATGAATCCTGTTTTAATGTACACAATTCCAACCAATAATCATTTTCTGTCACACTTCACATCCTTGTAAAATCAGGTCTGACCACTTCAGTGGGTTGTAACAACTTGCGCCTTTATCCACTCTTACTCAGGGCGAGGGGTGGATTATAGCCCAATAATAGCCTGAGCAGAAAGACATTGGGTATCAGGTGTGCATGAGCGCGTAACAGCAGATGGAAAATGATGTGTCATCCTTCACAAACGACTAACATGCAAAAACAGCTTTTTAAAGTTCTCTTTCCCAGTAACTATGTGCCTGAGATGTTGACAAACATGACAAAAATAATACAAAAAAAAGAAGAAAAAAAATACACGGATACAGATGGTTCCTTATGGTTTTTTTCTTTATTCTTTTACGATAGTCGGTATCACACCACACTAAACCGTACGTTAATTCAAACTAAGGAGCTAGACGATAGAGCTTTCTAGAATCTTTCCTTAAAGACTCAGATAAATGTTCAACACTTACGCCAGAATCTTCATTTCAAAAATAGCTGTTGTACAGTTCAGTTGGATAACATGCGGATCTTACATCACCACTGCCTAAACTCTGGTCATGAGTAGGAGTTTCCAAAGTGCATGGAAAGCCAGCTTTAGACATGAAGGTCATTATAACGATCCAAGTCATATGGAAAGTAAAAATAATATTGGCATGGCTTAAAACTGACAGTGAACATAACTGATGGAGCTTTGAACAGGTCTGAGGTGTGAAAAGGACAGATTAGGGAAAATAAATCTGCGTAAAATCTCATGAAGACCAAATTTAAGAGGCAGCAGGACACTTTTCAATGTGCCAACGTGACGTTTATTACACTGAGTCACAGCAAATTCAACTTAAGTTTGTTTATGTCTTGATGACTTCTGCATCGTTATAATGATCTGAAGAACGTTAAGTTGTGACTGATCCGTTAAACTTTATGTGCATGTGTGATTCCAGAATAAATAATTAGCGACACCAGAACAGCCCTTTCACTCTCTTGAAACTATGAATGGTGTTTTAATCAAAACATTTGTGCTAAAAACAAAGACAAGGCCATTGACTCTTCAATAACGTAGAATAAAATAACCTGTGCTTAAGAAGGACGGGTATATTGTAGGGCAGTTAATACGGCGTTAACGCGGCTAAATGTGTTAACGCATCATCACAATTAAGGAGATTCAAATTTTTAACGCACAAACAAACTTTGGACAAAATGCCCGAAATGCGTTCACCAAGACATTTCAGGGATTTTGAGTCAGTCTGCGCTCCAGATGGGTTAATTGTTAATCGCGTTAGTCGTTATGACTGCATTAACGCGTTAACGCTGACAGCACTAGTATAGTAAGATTCCCTGCCCTATATAAAACTTTGGAGCCAAAGCACGGTGCAGAAATATCCCAAAAGACAAAAACATGTGACAACAATGGACAGCCTTTCCTGCACACAGATATTTGGTGACCAATTTTTCCTTTTTCATATGTGTCTCAGTGAGCACCATCATTACCATCCATGGCTGATTTATAAAGAACAATTCTTATCATTCTTGTTTAACAAAGTCTGCATAACAGGGTGCTAGGTTACCAACTAATGCTAGCATGTTTGATTAGCGGGCTACTTCCATAAACTGTACGCGTACAACAAACAGACACTTATATCTGCAAGTACAGCACAGACTAAAAAGTTACTAAAATTTCACTCACCAAAGCCGAAGCACAAACTTCTGAGACGGGCTGTACTCCACAAGAAGGCATATTATTTATCAAGAAATCATATGAAACGGCTGGAAGACACACCAAAGGTAGTGAAGGCGAGACGTGTCGACTACAGTTCTCTGTATCAGGACACATATCAATCAAGGGGGTCATGCCCCTACCACCAGTATGCTGATAATAATGTACAGTGCTTAAAAAATGTATTAGAAAACCTTACATCACCCAGTGTAAGGTTTATGCCACAGATGTGTCACAGCTGCTTACCAAAATCATCTTTTGTATTTCTGTAATGTTAATCCACCAGTATGTGCACACATGTTCATCAAAATAACATTTATAATTTATTATAATAAATTATAAATGTTATAATAACAATATAATTTGTTATCCAAGAATTCTCAAAATTGCTTTTTTACAAAAAAAAAGCAGAAAAAAACAGTAACACATGCTATTATTTTTTGATTAAGATGCCAAATTAGTTATTTAGTTGAACAGAAAAAAATTTGTTTTAGTGGTTGAATCTAATGCTTGATTAATTTCTGATTTGGACATAAAAATGTAAATAACTTTGTTATTTGCCTGATAAATAATATTATGTTTTTAGTTTTAAACAGGTTTTTGACTAATTTCTAAAATATTAGTGATTTCTGTTTTATGACAGGTGGTCTAATAAATTTCTTAAGCACAGTATACAAAAATCTATCCACCATGACGTTATTATGAAGGGGAAACTATCCATAGAGGACATTTTAATGGGGATTTGGGGGTTTATTTTGGAAAACAATG
Source organism: Benitochromis conjunctus (assembly GCA_015052645.1). Classification (NCBI taxonomy): domain Eukaryota; kingdom Metazoa; phylum Chordata; class Actinopteri; order Cichliformes; family Cichlidae; genus Benitochromis; species Benitochromis conjunctus. The sequence continues at coordinate 14,816 of VOQK01002054.1, forward strand.
ATGTGACGGACCATCTGTGGAAGTGACAAGCTAACAGTAAATGGCTAATAACAAACATGTATCTTGCTATCTTAATCGCATGATTCATGTATATGAATCGTATGCTTTGGTTTTTGTTACATCCACAGCTATTCTGTCAGGTTATCACCTCCTCAGAAACACTTGTGTTTTGTTTTGCGTGCTTATACAACATTTTTCTATTTGCAGACATTTTCTTGAGTTGCAGTGCATTTGACCTCCCAGTTCCCAGTGCCATGGGTTGGCTTGTTTTTGGAGTCTGTCTCTAGTGGCTATTTAAGGAACTGCAGACATTGGGCATTTAAGTCTTTTCAGCCACAGAAAATGACGTTTAGCACACAGTACACCCAAATGCATATAGCCCCACTCCTCCTATTATCCAGCAGTGTTTCAAACAGAATCTCAGTATGTAGGAAACAATGCTGGACGTCAAATTCAAAAGCCTTGCAGACAACATCATAGTTAGTAGTGCAGCTATTATACATTACCAATCTGTTTCTCAATGTCTGCAGCCTCGTCTGGTGTTGCTCTGGGCAGGATGCCGGGGTCGGTGAAGCTGGTCTGGAGCAGGGTGATGAGCACAAACACAAAGAGGACTCCTCCAATAACAGGTATGCAGCTGGTCAGGTGTTTGACCAGGAACGGACAACTGAGAAACAAACACAGGCCGGCGGAATTACCAAGGCACACTTAGAAAAGATACGAACAATGTTCTGTCACATATAACTTAGCCCACCTTTTTCTTTCTTTAACTCACTTACTGATCTAATTTTAATTAACATTCAACTCTTTAATTGCCATCAAAATCCCAGAAGACGAAACACATTTTCACTCTGCTGTGGCAGAGACAATTCTGTTTCTATTATTAAGCACTACTTCTTCATAATGTGCACTTAGTTTCAAATATTAAGAAAAAAACATTAAGAATAGCCATAATTGGAATACACAGGTTAAAACAGACATCCACACAGTGCAGGGTCAAAAGTGCGCATTGGTAAAGTTTTTTATGTATTTTTTGAGCAATCTGCATCATTAAATATCATCCTGTTAAGTCCAGCTGTATGTTAGTGAGTCTCTTGCTTTTGTAAAAAAAACAAACAAACAAACAAACAAACAAATAACAAATAAATTAAGTAGATTTAATGCACCAGATAGGGCTCAGTTCATTAAAATATCAGCTTAAAGAGCAGCTTTGTATTATCTGTGGACTGAACTCGCAATCAGTATTACAGAATCATATAATATATGATGTATTATTTGATATATAGGATTTATAATAACTCACTCAAATATAAAAAATAAACCGCTTGTGACGAGGATGAGACCCAGGGTAAGGGGAAGGACTCCACTCTGTCGGGCCACTATGATCCGTCCATCGCAGTAGAAGCGATTCTTTCCGGGGAAAACTTCCCACTTTCTTCTGGGTCTTCTCGGTTCCTTCTTCTTGTCCGTGTCATTCCCATGATGAGGCGGAGGGGTCGGGGTGGGCGTCGGAAGTGCTTGCGGGTCAATTTGTTGATACTCGCAGTTTTTCATGGTTTATAACGGAGTCTGGCCGCTCTGTCCCAGTTCGGACACCCGGTGCATTTGTCCAGCGACCGACAGCATCACCGACTCCCAAATATTTTGAGGTAGCCGAAAGGAGCGAATGTCGTCTTTCCAAGGAGAAAATAAGCTAATCCCACACCGAGGATATCCAGCTGTAAATAACCACGAGACCCCGTGCTCGAAATTACATATCTGTTTATTCTCATAACTCCTAATTTATTCTTTCTAAAAGTTTATCTCCAAAAAGACACAGTACAAATCCAACCTATACCCCAATGACCATCGTTAGCTTCTTAGCTTTCTCATTCAACCTAGCAAGCTCATCCAGCTGCGGAGTTATTTAACAACAGTAAATCCAAAGTGCTGTTACCATTGCTAGCTTGTTAGCTTCCTCGACTTCTAGATTATTGCCGGCCTTTATGCTAAGCTCCGGCGGTCCTTTATGAGTAAATTAAATGTAACACAAAAACTTTGTTATTTTTAATGCATATTGCTCTACGAGGAGGAGTCCTGACACATTCGTGACTACCTGCTGTTTCGCTACGTTGCCATAAAACAAGCCGTTGTCAAAGTCAACGCAAAGAAATGTAGTATTTCCGGTTGGCTTTCTTTCTAAATAAACTACGACATTAAATATTATATTTTATGTACCAATATAATAAAAGTCATACAAAATTATTGGTTAAAGATGTACTTTGTTTACTCGCACTGTTGTTACTAAATTGTTCTGTGAAATATATGTAAAAAAAAATATCACTATACTTTCAACTGGAACATCCGGTAATTCAATGACCAGTGTATGTGACTTGACGCTGATTCGTACAGTTAAAGACAATAAGCACCGGAAATGTGTCAAAAAAAATAAAAGTGTAAGAATTAGCTTTTATAATGGTAGGTTGGGTATAACTGTGTTATAAATGTTGCTGTTTTTTTGATAATTGCCTTCCTGAATTTTTTTAAGGCGTCCGTGATGCGCTCTTGTCGTAAAAAAAAGATACTAAATTACATTGGCAATTTGACGTACATTTTATTTTGTGAGTCACTTACAACCGGAAGGCCAACCTCTAGCTGTAGCTACCTGGTGCGCCTCTTCTACCTTGACGCTCAGGTACACAGATTTGGTCGAAAACTTTGTTGAAACTGGCGTTTTTGGGCGAAATTCATACAGGAAACGTTCGAAATGGATTACAATAAATAAATGTTTATCACAAAGTGAAGAATCTTACATTAATTCGGGAGACGGTCGGTCGACGCACCGTGTAAACTGTGAGTAATGTTAAGTGAGAAAGTCCTCTAATGGAGGAAACAGCCGCAATGACAAGTCGCCATGAAAGTGAAAATCATGTTTGTATTTAAGAGGAATTTCGAGCCCATATGTTTCAAAAGTTACCTTCAAATCGAGTCTGTGGTTAAGTAAAGACAAACCCGCAAAACTATAGCTCCGTTACACTTGTTTCTTAAAAGCTAAGTCATACTGTTGATAAATGTCCACACGTATATCGTCACAACACAGGTTGCCAAACACTGCTGAAGAATTGCTTCATTAAGAGTTCATTGTCGTTTTCTAATAAGATTCATGTAATAAATAAATAAATACAAATGTAAAATAATTGTAACTAATAAATTACATATTTTTTAATTCGACATTCATTCGTTTTTACTCAGGTTGTTTTAATGACTGTCGAAATAGCCACACTTAAGATTGGTAAATTAATTGTAATGAAGGCTTTTATTTTAGAAAATGTTGGATTCAGATTTATAACCTTTGCATAGAGTAGCCTTCATCATTGATATGTGTTCTTAATGAGTTAAAAGCAAATAAAACTCTATAATTCTGAAATGAATATAGGTGTGAATCACCGGGAAAGTGTACTCATTGGAGTTTAAATTGGTATTTTGTTATCTCCATGATATCATGCAGTATATTTGATATAAGAACGGGTAATTGTGTCTGACTGTGTGTACACACACTCTGTAAAACCTGTTGGGTTGCATTACCTGCCACCTGCGGATATTAGTTTCACGTTTGTTTTGAAGAGAAATGCCCTCAGGTGCTTAGGAGCACACTTATTTCCTGCTTGACAACATGGATTTATAAGAAGCATTTTGTTTAGCAGCGCTATTTCAACCCTGTCTCATTTAATTGAACCTCAGATGACCGCAATGTTTTTCTCATTTTTGTTCTTGAATTATCCGATGCAGTGAACCATGTCTGCTGGCGCCACCAGCAGCCTTACGTACAGTTCAGGACGTGGCACAGGCCACAGGCTTGGACCCAGCCGGAGCAACAGCCAGGGGTCGTCCTATGAAGAGCGTTGTGTGGACCCAGTTGAAGACAGAGCACGGAACCCAGAGCCAAAAGGAGTCCAGAAAGCTGACCTGAAGGATGCTAATGGCAGACAGTATGAGACCATTGGCTTCATTCCTGGCTCAGCTGAGCCATCCACTGCAACCCAAACCTGCAATCCATGTGCTTCCCCAAGAAGCTGTACAACTTTTATGTGTAGCATACTTACTTGTGGCCTGTACAGGGTCTGCCAGAACTCCATCCTCGCTCCATGCCTGGCACCAAAGGAGAGTTCACCAGATGAACCAGAGAGGTTGAGTCTCCAAGCTATGAACTCAAGAGACAACAAAGAAGAGTACGCTGCAGAAGAACCCTGGCTGGAGGATCTCCACATTGCTGGAGTCAAAGTGGACAGCCCAATAGAGTATTTAGGTGCTAAAACCAATCTTTCCACTTTATCACACGTGCCACCTCCTGGTGTTCAGACACTGCTGAGCCACCAGTCCCTGCATGAGTCTATAAGGATTGATGACTGGGAGGACGGGGAGGAGGATGTAGACTCCCTGATTACTAAGAAGCTGCTGGAGCTCTACTCTGAATATCAGATTGAAGAATTGGCCCGGTGCACCTCAGACTCGGTGTTCTTGAAAAAGAGCAAAGCCATCAACCAGCTCATCAACTCACTGGCTGAGGAGCATAAAATGGATGAGCAGGAGGCCGAGTGTCGGCTGGTGCGTGGAATCATGCGCATTAGCACTCGGAAGATTCCGAAGAAGAGGCCGCACATCTCCAGGAATGAGAGGACACTGTCGGACAGCGGAAATGAGACGATGAGGGAGAGCGAGTCCTTTTCAGTGAGCAACAACAGTAAGTCCTGACCGACTCCTTTACTACAGAAATATCAGTGTTCCTGCCGGCATCTAGGAAATGCTTCAGCGCCATCAAGTAACAATCATATTTTTTCTCTATTTACCTAAGATGACTACAAATCAAATCCCAATATCCAAATATCAGATTTGACCTCCTCTGATAAGTGTGCCAGGGAGATTTGGAGGAACAATGGAGGTAAGAAATCTGCACGATTCAACTTTGTACCTAAAGGAGCTCTTCTAATAAAGCCCATTTAAAATTCACCACTGTAAAATAGACGATATGAGCCATTCAGTGTTACAAAGTAGTCAGAAGATTTACTTAAGTAAAAGTGCTACTAAATAGAAACTGCAAGTAAAATCCACAACACTGCTGAGAGAGCTGGCTGAGAGGTTACATAACATTCTGAGTGGTTTATTCATTATCAAGACTGATTATAGATGCTTCAGTCCCCATGAGGTGACATAGATGAGGCCTGCTCAGCCTCATCTATGTTCTACTTACTATCTACTAGAAGTAAGATGTGGGAGGAGCACGGGATTCAATTCAATCATTCGAGCTTTCGTTTTCTTTACATTTATACTTTCTGTACCTTTTCTATTTTAGAGCCTTTATGGATTAAAAAATAATATGCATCAGTGAATGTTAGAGTCACACTTTGTCATATTTGTGTGAGCAGTTGTGCACTTTCATCTCTCAGTCAGTCACGAACTGCTCTTTTGCACCAGTCATAACGTAGCTTTTGGAGCAGTTACGTCATTTCTGTTAAGTTGCTTCACTCAATTTCAGTGGGCATGGAGCCCCTGCAGGTGGAGCACTGACAACCAGGTACAGAGCATGAAGTGAGATTTAAGTAATTTTACAATCCATTTTGAACCCTTTTTATTGTTAATGGTTCATAAAAAAATGTTACTGGGGCATGACCCTAAGGTCCAGTGTAACAATGGAGCATGGGGGAAATTCACTAGAAAGAAGAGCGGTAAAAATTTGTTTTGTGAGCTACAGTAGATTTGTTTTTTTTGCATACAGGCTGTGATCACCTGAGCTGGGCTGGTACCACTGTAAGCTTTATTGCTTTTTGTAGTGTTAACTGAATTGAGTAAGATAATCACACAGATATGCTTAAAGAGATAAGGACATTTTCACTTGCCTTGGTGTAACATTGACCATCAAAACCATAGCTTGCCATGCACCAGTACAACATTCATTACTGTAAACTTTACCACAACACTGGAAACTAGCCAGTTTTGTCTGCACCGAACTGTCTGTGTTTTCATCCAACCTTATAATAAATATTCATACTACAGCAATATATCATGTATGATCTAATATCTAATTTTAAAACTCCAGCATAATTTAGACTCTCATATGGTAATATATGTAACCATATGTAAAGCAAAAGCAGAGCGTACAGTTCTAACAAGTTTGAAAGCCAATATTTGGAATGACTATCTTTATTCTTTAAAACGGCCTAAACTCTCTCAGGGAGGCTTTCTTGTAATTTCTATTCTACAGGATTCTTGAAAGACATCCCAAAGCTCATGTTTGGATGTTGGCTGTGTTTATTCCATTTTTTTATCAACTTGATCTCATAATGTTGACTTCTGGGGAGGCCAATCTATGACTGACAGTGAATCCATTAATGCTTTTACTACATTAGCAGTGGTTTTGTGATCGTTGGCATGCTAAAAAAAAAAAAAAAAAAGAAACCGTAG
>VOQK01002055.1:0-13814 GCA_015052645.1 Benitochromis conjunctus
TTCCTGACTGGTTAAATAAAATAAGAATAAAAAAATAAAATAAATCTCTTATGACCTACAGATAAACTCCTTGGGTGTAGTAAACATTTCATGAATGAGAGCAGAAATGAAAGCACAGTCAAAGTGCGCTCTAACCAATCGACACGCGTGTTGTTTTGAATGTGGAGATAAGGGCACTGGAAATCAAAACTCCTGCAGTGTTTCACGCTCGATGCTGCTGCTGCTGCTGCTGCTGCAAAATGTTTTGGATAGGGCTGGGATGTCCCCGGCCCATCATGCTTTGCTCTCGGCTGTATTTGTCTGTATGACACTGTTGTGTTCTGCAGAGATCAGGGTGTTTGGTAAGCCTCCCTCCTCAAGTTTGCCCTTCTCATCAGAAAAAATCTTCCTGCAGTGGGAAAGAGACAAAGTTCACAATTAGAAATCGGGACGTCTCGGGCAAGAGAACAGAAAATATCTGAGCAAACAAACACTTTGTTTGAACACAGTTTGAACCATTTATTCTCAATGACATCTTCACCCAATATGTAAGAAGACACTGTATTTAGATATCTTCTTACATATCTCTTCACCACCTTGACAACAGTCAGATAAAATAAACAGATAATGGCATACCCATACACCTCGTCCTGTAACGACTAGCATGCCTAAACTGAAACAGCAAATATTATCTATTAATCACTTTAGTTCTACTACAGAGAGACAATGGTGGGACGAGAACTTAGCCCTGGGCTTGCGGTATGTGATGTCCATTTTCATCTTTAAAGCAATTAGCACAGTTTCTAGTTGCTCAAAGCACGGAAACACCAAAGTTAGAAGCTGTAGAGTTAGTGAGAACTTACATAACACTCAGAGGCATATAATAACAGCCTGAGACTAAACATTGTGGCGATTAACAAAGGTCCATTGCAGACATGTAACACTGCTGTTAAAGTGACGGCTTTTACTTAACTGCTTATTGTGACTTTATTCAGACGTGAGAGCAGCGCTCAGGTACTCTAGTAGAGATGGAAACTCCTGTTTTTTTTGTTCTCCTGACAGACATAAACAGTGACTGATTTTACAATGTATGAGTCGAGTTTAAGTGTTTCTTTTTTCTGCAACTTAATCCGATTGCTGTAGAACAACAATGACTTTACTGACTGTTATTTTGCAAATTAAAGCTCATTTTATTTCCAGTGATTGCTAAAAGTTGTGGGATGTGGGGCATGAGCTTTCTTCATTTCTGAAGGGAAGCATGCCAGAAGAAGTTTTAAGAACCACGGAGACATCAGTAAGACGGCACCAATGAAAGCACACTGAGGAAGAGAGCAGATCTGTTTACGGCATTTTTAAAGCCATCACTACATTAATTAGTATTTATTTTCTTGACTATTTATTCCTCCTGTAAAAGGTCAAAGATTCCCAACACTAGGTTACTTCGTCACTTCCTAAATTCTTCAAAATCTAAAAAATTATTCAGTTTACTATAAAATTTGATTTAAAAAATAATTATTATTTTGATACATGAAGACTCACCTCAACAGCTCAACACTGGCCTAACCAATGGGGTTCTTTTTACAGGAATCATATGAGGCTCCAGTTAGGGAGATGTCGTGTTGTCATGGTAACGAACAGTGTGCAAAACTAGTTCAACAGATGTTTAAGAGCTGTGGCTCTCGCTAGTTGGCTCCAGCAATGCTAACTATACTGAACTAATTATTTATATTTCAATAATTTACAATGCAGTTAACTGTTGGCTCCAGAATGCTGTGCAGTTGGGCATAAGACACCCTGCAGCCCAGTGATTTACACAGTGAATGACTGTGTGTAAGCCGTGTTAGAGTAAACTGGGTAAAACCACTTGATCACCACACGTGGTGTGTAGACATTCACCTGCAATGTGAGAAAACTGCCGCAAACTAGCATGACATGTGTGCAATGTGAGACGTAACACAATGGCTTTTCAGTGACATTTAAATAATGGTTTGAAATGACTTTTAAACATACGCAGTATTTCGTGTGCACAGTGTTTAACTTCATTTATTAGTTTTCTGACCTGTACGTGAGAATGATTTTATTGTCTGTTTAAATCACTCACCAGGAACACACCTACACTTATGAATTTCCATATTTATGTAATGAACTTCTTGTATTGAAAGGATTTTAACTACATTTGTGGTGAATGTTGCAAAGATAGAGACCCCACAATGGAGAACGGTCACAAACAAAACAAAAGCATCATATCGCTTCTCTATCCACAACATTGTACTGATACCTATCTTATTATCATTACCACAATTTACCATTACAATATTTTATATATTGTGTGGTCAATGGCAAGATGCGGTGGTGAATGAATGGGTATACAAGTTACACACACACACGCGCACACACACACACACACTCACACACACAGATAAACCTCTAGAGGGAGCCGTACTCATCGTTGACAGGAGGAGCAGTCTTGGCCAGAGTCTCTGATGGCTGTAGAACTGGGCCTGAGGGGGGGTCTGCTTCGTCTCCATTGGGTAGAGAGGGGGCAGCTGGTGGGCTGTCTAAGCTAATGAGGTCTGCGGGGGGCATGGAGGGTCTTTCTGTCCCGTTTATCATCTCTAAGTCTAAATCTGCATTTTTGGACCCCATGTCAGGGGTCAGTAAGTCATACGTGTCTGACGCTGATGTAAGAAGGTTGTTCGATGGCAACGCCTCAAGATTCGCAGGGACAGGATTGGAAGGAATAGGAGTAACAGGTAAAGGTGAGGGAATGCCTGAAACTAGAGAACCAGGCTTTACAGCACCCAGGTCTTCAGAAGTACCGTGAATCACTGCAGGAGAACTAGTAGTAGCAACTTTGGCAGTGGGTGTGGTACTGTCAGCAGTTTGATCAACAGTTTTGTCTTTGTTGAAGGCAGCAAGGCTACGCCCACTGGTATCTGGGGCTGCAGGTTTTGAATCTGGGTCTGGTTTTGGAGGGGCAGTAGTTACTGGACATGAGGCAGTTTGTACCGGTGGCTCTGGATTTAAGGCTACAGTGATTGGCTGTGTGGGAGGTTTAGTGACTGGTGGGCTTGGAGCAGGTTTCCTGTTGTCTAAAGTGGGAGAAGAAGATACAGGCGAGACAGCCAGAGGAGAAACAGGGGGGCTACTTTTAGCATTCAAAGCAGCAAGTTTAGGGGAGTGTCTACGCTTCGGTGGTATTGGCGTCCCAGATTTTTGAGGTTTGATCTGTTCAGGGGTGCAAGGAGGAGTGTTTAATTTCTCCGGTTCTTCTGGGGCATCTCTTCCTCTCTGTTCTATTAGCGGGGCCATTTTAGCTTCAACAGCAGCTGTGGAGACGAGGGGGGTTGGCGGGGGGGTGTTCGATTCTGGAGTCGGGGCCGGAGCCAGGACAGGGGTGGGTGAGGGTTCGTTGGCCGGGGTGGACAGGCTACAAGTGAGGGTAGTGGTCTCACTAGAGGGGCTGTCCTGAGCAGGATCAATTGTTGCAGTGGCTGTGTCAGAGTTGGTGGCTACGGAGGAGAGGGTGTCCAGTGCCAGAGCAGCAGTGTAAGCCGCCTTCCTGAGAGAGCAGGGAGAGAACAGAGACACACAGACTAGACACCAGGGTGACTGTGACAAGAGGAGGGGTGGCCCGGACGAGAGCATGCAGAGGGATTAGTTGGCTTGAGAAATTCACACAAACATAGACAAAGCAACTAAAAGAAACAAAAAATACAGCAACTTTTAAGCCTAGTGAGAAAAAGAAAGAAGAAGAAAAAGAGGGCATCATGCTGTGAGTGGACATCAAAGGATACATCCCATACACACACCAACATGGAGTACACTGACTAGGAAAACTACTGTAGTAAAAAAAAGGCACCAGCCTTCCTGCAGAAAACTACAGCACCACAAAGAACCACCTATTAGGGTTAAACAGTACCAGTGGCAATCTCATACTGCATAATCTACTTTTTTTCCAGACTGCTGATATGAGATGGCTTGCTGAAATTGTCAAATGGCTTCATGAGTTGACCACACTCGAGAGGACTAAAGCCTTTGTGTTTATTTGACTGGTATTGCTTCAACCTTCATACAATGAGACAGAAAATCTCCAAAGGCTGGAGAAGAAACACAAAATACGGCAAGCCCTCTGTTAGGGAATAAAAACAGAAAAGCAACACAGTCCAATGGACTCCACTCAAGAATGACCTCAACTTTTTAAATAATGTAAAGCGTCAAATTTTATCCTGTTGAATAAATTCATTATTCTTTGAAGTGGAGTGCAGTGTACAACAGCTCAGAGCGGTAAAAAGGCCGTGTGTCGTCTGTCAGCGTTTACTTACTCTGGCTCTGTGAGAGGTGTGGTTTCATTCGGCTCTACGGGTCCCGCTGCGTTATGATTGGCTGAGCACTCATCCTCTGTTCTGACTTCTACTATTGGCTCTTTGGACTCATCTTTCCTGTAAGACACAGACAGTCTTGCTAAGCTGTTGTTTTTGACCATGCGGGCAGTAAGAAAGGATGATTCAAAAGCAGCAGACGGCCCACAGTGATCATCTATTTTCAAGCTTACAAAGTAATGTCAAGTCATCCATCTGGCTGTGCTTTCGTGGAACGGCACTCATGAAATGTAACAATCCAATACGTAATGCAACATCCTACTCAGAATGATTCAAAACGACTGCACACGAAAGCATTCATTCAGTGCTGCACCTAAATCAAACATCCTCATCTGTTTCTTTGAAGGAAACTTTCATCTTACCTATGGGGCCATTTTATTGATTCATGTGTTCTTGCTGTACTTCAGATACCGACTGGTTAGACATTGTAATACATGTTTATTTTGCTCAAGAGGCAATCTCAGTTATTGTTTAATTACACAAGCTTCCCTTGATATATCTAGATATAGCGGCCCAAAAATAAAATAAAACCTTCAGCTAAAATTCTTAATCATCTTCAGAGTTCGTTCCTGAATGGCCTTCTGGGAAATGTGGGAAGAACGGTTATTCTAAGCTGAGGTTGGCTTATTCAAAAGGCAAACAAAAGGTAAACTGGAACAGACTGCAGACAGAAACAGAAAAATAAAACCCTTAAAAACACATCACATTTCTACAAAGAATCTTCTTAATTTTGTCTTTCTTATTACACACAGACCTGCATAAACTCTTAATAATTATGGCCAATTACAGGCAGCTTCACAACACTGTAAACACAACATTTCAAAGAAAAAGTCACAATGACATTTCTAACAATATATATTTAAAAAATCCACAAGGGGTTTTTTTTTGACTGCAGCTTGCAGACATCAGCATTTATTAGTACAAAAAAGGCATTTTCAATCCTTCTATCTTCCAATGAGCTACTGTCATTGATAACAGACTAACTATCAAAGTGTGAATCTGTTGCCACAAGGTGCAGGCAGCAGCTTTACAGTGCAATAGTAGTGACACAGCATTCAAGTCAAATGTAAGCAAAAAAGCAGCCTAGGTACTGTTTTCCTTGGAAATTTGAAGTATAACAAAACAGCTTAACACTTAAGTTTAACAATAATTAAGTCATTGTTAAGTAGCCTTGGAATTCTGCAGGAGCTGCACAATATTCTCATACAACAAACCTGAAAACTTTTTTCTATCTGAGATTTTATAAGTTGGGTTAAAGTTTTTATCAGTTGCTTAAAGCTGCATTTTTACCTCAACTAATGACAGACGTTTGCTGTGTGTACCTAAAGCAGGAACAGTTTTCTTGCATATTTTGCAAAGCGCTTTGTTGGAGGATGTTGAAGTAGCTCCTTCTGAACTAAGTTTATTGGAGGCAGAGGTGACTCTGGCTGTCAGACATGACTTGGTTCATCTTTTTGTTGAGCGTACTAGGGAACATAAGCATGCGTTGCTATAGCAATGGCATTATGATATGATCTGACACAACCCTAATAATCACTTTATAAAGCTGATATGGAGAGAGTGCTTGTGTCAGTCTGTCTGACTGTTATATCCAATATTAACTTATTCTGCTGGCCACTGAAAATAACGCAGATTTAAAGCACTTGAATCAATGTTAGCTTTGCTTTTAAGAACCAAAAGCTACGTCGGTCTTTTATATACAGTCTACCTTTTCCACTAGCTAGCTGCTCAGTCCTGTTGGTTGTTTGGTGCATGAGTTGAGTATACAACCATCTCACATTACACAGAGATGCAATCAGAAAATGAAGATACTGATATTAAAAGATCTAGACAACATGTATGTAAATATATGTAAATATACGGTCTGATACTCACATGAAGGCTGCCTTGCCCTCCTCCAAGTTGTGCCCTTTTGTCCCCGTGCCTGACTTGCCGCAGAGACACATGATGAGGCCACATTTGTTAACAAAGTAACAGGTGACATCCACAGCCAGCAGCAGGAGTACAAATACTACAACGAGGATTCCTGCCCAGAGCATGATGCCCATGGAAAGCGGAGACTCTTCACTTAAATCTGCCACACAAGAGATGAGAAAAGGCAGGGCGCTGAACTATCGTAGCAGGACACACTTTTACAGAAACCTTAAACAACCAAATAAAGTGCTGACGTTCTACTGTAACCACAAATACTTCCATAAAACAGAAACAACTCACCTGCGATGAGCACTGATAAGTTCTAGATGGCTCAGCACGACTTTAGATGCTGTGTGCTGTTTGTATCGACTGTGCTGTCACACTTTAATTATTTATATGACTTCATTTCTAAATATGAGGCTTACTGAAGATTTGATATGCATGAAGCTGTGCATAAAAAAAAACAAAAAGTATAAATATATATTCAACCCATTTATTTGGTAGTAGAAAGAAGAGCAAACCAAAGCATACGATGTGCTGCTAGTTACCCAGACATGTGGAATCATGAATGTCAGGCTTTTCCCACATTTAAAAGCAGTGATGTATTTCCCCTGTTTGGGTAATATCCACTTTGATTTAGCAGAAATTTCTCTAAAATATCATTTCTGTTACATATATTACATTACATTTAACTCTACAGGTACTGGTAATTAACATGTAAACAAGGTCTATACATCTGAGTAAAGCATCCCCCAGTTACATATGTATAAAAACAACTATTGCTGATGACACTTGAGAAACATTACATGCTGGAGGAATATCTGGACATTTGCTTAGTAATCTGCATAAAAAAACTTGTTTGATAATTCTTTATGTGGCTTGTCAGTCTGTGCCAATATAAACAATTGTTTCCCCAGTTTATGTCCTTAATTGTGTAAACATTAATATTACAAACCTTTACATTATGCAGAATTTTGTGAGCTATTAAACAATATAATACAGTGTTTATGTAAACACACAGGTCCAGCAGTCAAGCCTTCACTCTGTTCTAATGCTACTTGAAAAAAATCTACTATTGTTCATCACTGTAAACTGGCACTCCTCTCTGTCTCTCTTGTCTAGTGCTGATGACTAGCAGTGCTAATGCTGAGCAGTATGAAACTGTGGGAGGTGGAGGATTTCCACTGCCTTTGGTTCAACACGTCTGTCTGGTCTGTTCTGAAACAACACAGCACTCTTTTCCTCACCCATAACAGAGACACATCTGTCATGGACAAAGTCTGTTGTAAGGAGTGAAAGCGTCCAGAAAGACAGCCAGGCCAGAGAGAAGGCAAGCTCTCCTCTACAGTAATGGTGTGAATTTCCCCACGAAAACTATGAGAGCAGGAGAACAGTGATGAGGGACATGATGAGTGATACCAAAGTGTATGTCACAGATGAGCAGCCCTGAGTGGCTGTGGGTGGGGACAGCACAACCCAGACCACACCAAAATGCACACAGGTCGGGACGAAAATGTTCACGTGGTCCACCACACCAATGTCCAGGACCAGGCAAGAGAGCAGGAACATTGAGAGAGAAAGAGGGGATAAAGAGAGAAGGGGGAAAGATAATAAAGGAAGAGGGAGAGAAATGAAACGTAACAAAGAGGGGGAGAAAAAGAGAAGGGCGGGGAAAACAGAGGAAGAGAGAAAGTGAAAATGTGTCAGGTCTGAAAACCAAAAGTGGAAAAAAAAAAGAAGAAGAAACTGATTTCTTGTATTGAAGAAGGGGAAAAAACAGCAACACATCAAAGCAAAAGCACAGCACAAAAGAGGAAAACTACACCATGTCGACTAGATGGTGACTCAGTGGTAGGTGAGTGGAAAATGCTTTAGTTTGGAGAATGAATTAGGAAAAAAGTGAGAGGAAACATAATGGCATGCTGTGATGTTTCAGTGAAGTACTCAAGTGTGTCTATCACCTAAAGAGAATTTGACAGGCTGTGTAGGTTTTGGCACGGTTAGTAAAGAACCTTTAGCTGCAGTTAAGACTTCAACATACATGTTAATCAGCAGTTACTGAGGGTCATTTTAAAGCTCCAACCAGACAGAGACAAACTAGCAACATTAACGGTAAACAAAGCTACAGACATTCAGAGGAGATCATTTTATCCTCTGTGTGTGTGCCAGATCTGCAAGCACAAACTCAAGCTTATTTAGTGAGGGCTGTCAAAACTTTAAAGTGAGAAAATTCAGCCGGAAAATCATTTTTGGCTCACTGCCGTCCACGAAATCTATTTATTTTTTCTATAGATTTATTTCGTTGTCATTCACCCGTCAGCGCTCCAGATTTAAAAATAGAACAAGCTGCTCTGGTTTTCAGGTTTGAGTTTGGCTCCTCAGTTTTCTGACTGTTTAGTTCCACTTTAGTGTGAGTGACCGGGGAGAGGTACGGTACCTGGGATGGCCTCGGGCTCTGAAGAAGTCCTGAAGGACATGGTTGCTGGTTGAGACTTGCCCTTCTGATTCTCTGCCACCACATAGATGCTGTACTCTGTGTCCCACTCTAACCCACTGAGAACTACGTAATCACTGACACTGGGCAGCCGGATTTCTGGTTTCCACTCTGAAGACTGCACCTAAGGAGACACAGATAAATGCAGTGCATGCATTCAATGATGAAACTTTATTTGGTCTTGTGAAGGTGAAATTTTTAAGCATGTTTGCGAATTGCTCCAAAAGCACCTTTAAGAGCTCTAAGCAATCAAAATTTGCATCTGTTTGGCCAGAAAATAATTTATTCATTATGAAAATAGCTACAGTTTTTCTATTTTCTGTCAACAAATCAGTTATTAAATAACAATTTCAGCCCTAACAAAACAGCTTGAAAATCACACATTTAATTTTTTTTGCACTGCTTTTGAAGCTACAAGGATTTGGTAGAATCATTACTAGGGCTGCAACTAAATTATTGCTTTCACTGGTGATTAAGCACTCGATCAAGGGTTACTGATAACATTTTTGGCATATAAAACAGTGTAAAACGCACATGATATCCGAAAACCCACAAAAAAAGAAATCTTAAGACTATGTAAAGCAGCAAATGTTCAGAGAATATATGTCATCGTTTTACTTAAACGATTAAATCAGTTATCAAAGCAGGTGCCTTAGTTGAGAAGGAGCAATTGCTCTTTAATCCCCATACTCACTGGTTTATAACGGATAAGATAATGTAAGATGGGAGAGCCACCATCATCCTGCTTGATCCAGCTGACTCTGAGGGAGTTGCCTTTACGTTGAAGTGCTCCTTCAAGTTTAGGAGGATTAGGATTCCCTACAGGGACACAGGAGCAAGATGGAGGTCATTTAATGGCTCATTTCAAGAGGTGCAGAGAGCTAGAGGGTTATTTCTTTGGAAGAGGCAGCTCTGTCAGTCCACTTTTACATTTTGAAATAAAAAATAAAAAAATAAAACCTTCATTAGAGTCCAAAATTTGAAATTGGATGCTCTCCTTGTTGTTGACCTTTTAGGTCACTTAACCTCCCTTAAACGCTCGCCTCAGGGTGGCTTGTGTTACTAATTAGCAAATGACACACAGCCACATGCTTATCTGATTCATCAGAGTTGCTGTGTGTTGCTGAGTGACATTCAATTGGCATAAAGAATTGCTGATGGACATTGCACCAGTGTCACAGCAGGCTTCAGGCTAAAGAGTTATTTATCATTGACTAAGAATACGTATTGCCATGTTCCAGCACAATAACAGCCTTTGTCTTTAATTTTTGTATAGTTGTACCTAGTGGCATGCAACTTGCTCAGAATTACACTACTCTTGTCTGTTTTAAACCTGTAATCACTGATCTATTAAACACTGATTACATAACAAACAACAATTAAGTCTAATAAAAATGTAGTCGACATAATGTAATCCAAATGTATTTTTCTGAAATCTTTTTGTGTCCGTTGCTGACAGGGTGGAGTTCCTGGGGGGCAGTCGAACTCATCACTTTTTTTGTGCAAAAAAGTCCACATTTTTCCAGACACATCGTGACAAAAATAAAATTCTCTGCATCAAATGAGACCACTGAATTTATATATTAGCATCACATGTAGGCTACCTGATATGTAATTGAGAAATAGACGACATCTGCTTATTTTACAACTTAAACTATTTAGTTCTGCCACAGTACACATTTATCGTTTTTCCAGCTGCTCAAAATAGAATTACTGACCGATTTCAGTGACCTAAAACTATTCGAGTGTTTGATCCAGAGTTACTAAGTGGAGCCGAATCATCAGCTCTCAGCTGAGAGAGAAGTGAACAATTAATCCTGTACTTCTGGCAACTACCAGTCTAAATTTCAGGAATCGTTCCCAGAGTACAAGGTAAAGTCAAATATCTTGCCTAAACAACAGTCCAAAACTCTGAATTTCAGTTTACAGTCACAGAAATCTCAGAAAATATTCAAATTTGATGAGCTGGAACACTGAACTTTGCTGCTGATTTGTTTTGTCTCAGATATTTGATTAATCAACAAATTACTGAAGCTCTAAAAGTTGAATGCACTTACAAACAGGTAACGAGAAAGCTGTGCACAGTGGTTAGCATTCAGGCTTAGATAAAGCCAGTTAATGTTAAGCTGTTCAAGCCTCGGGTTAAATATGATAAACAATATAGAAAATATATACCAGCAAAACCTGCTGCAAGGAGTATTTTGTGGGTCGGGTGGAAGATACTGACTATGCTTATTACACTTGATTTATAGCAACACATCCTATAAGTAAAGAGGTAACATCCCTCAGGTGACAGGCTATCAATACTATGTAAGTGAAGCTAACAGTAAACACTGCTGACTGTTATTTAAACAATAAACACATTCTCATTCTTTACGTTTACATTTATCTTGCTCAGGCAAATGTCTAGATGACTGATTAATGTGTTACACGACTGCAGAAGCAAACTATGTGCTGTTTTAGTTGCTCAATTCTTTAGTTCAAGTTAGGAATCATCAGTCAGGAATCTGCAACAGAAAGTTACCTTCTGCAGAGTGGAGGGAATCATCAGCAACATGCAAGCCAAATAACAGTCGCAGAGACATAAAATGACACATGTGAGTGGGTTGAAAGAGGAGGAAGAGCATGAAAGGCATAACAGACAACAAAACACAGGTACAGGTTGAGGACAGAAAACTCAAGTGACCCAGAGACAAACCAATTCTGAAAGATAATAAATCACAGCTACACATGCTGACAAACTGCAAAGAGATTCCTCTGTTTGGGTTCTAAATGAGAAAAGTGCACAAGACATCTAGCAGCTTTATGCTCTTGACAATTTGCAGCTAACAGATTAATCACTGCTGATGGGCCTAATCCGAGTGTAAACATTCCCAAACTACACCAAACAGCATGTGCAGCTTCTGAAATGCAGAGATTTGGCTCGGATTCCTCATACTTACATTAAGCCAATTAATTCACATGCTGCACATCAAAATTATATTAATACTAATGGGATAAATCAGCTGTAAACTCATGGGATGCAAGTAAAATTAAACACCTAATCGCTCTATGTAGCAGACCGAGGAGTTTGCATTGATGGCCATGACATAATAGGTCACAGTTTCTCGAAAACTATACACCTTTTGAAATACTTAAGCGGGATTACAAACACTGCTAATCAGTAGGGGTGAGGGGTTATCCTATTGGGTAGGAAACGGCTACAGTGGTAAAAACTAATCTTCTATTATCCCCGCTACAGAACAAACCTGTGTCTTCAGTGAAAAAATGAAAAATGCCGTCTAGGGACATAAAAGAGAAGAAAGGCAATCAGAATCACTTGTCTGCACAAATGACCACCTGAATCTCTAATAACACTTCACTGAAGAATTCAGGAAGAAACATTTCTGTCAGATGGCTCCAGAAAGGAAGAAAAACAAATCATTTTAGGAAATGATTGCCATATTTAAAGTAGAGAGACAGAGCCAGCCTCCATGGAAATGAAAGGCCACTTTGCTGTCTAAAAAGGTAGCTTGCAGTTATGTTTTTTTGACAGTATTTTATGTAAATATTTCAGCAAACCTCTCTCACATCTGATATTTCAGCAAACTTATATGACAGTTGTTCAGTTTTAGAAATTACTATGACAAAATGGGACAAAATGTTAATGATCTGGCCTTTATTTATGGACTTAGCTCTTTAAAAAAGGGGGAGGGGTTTAAGACCAACTTTTGTCTTTACCATTCAATAACAAGATAATTCAATAGCTATATATATACACAAATATAAAACCTCTCTCTGTAATGTTTTTGCATTTTAAATGAATCACTTACTTTTGTAAGTGTGGCCTGATGAATACAACAGACAGAAGAGCAAATGGATAAAAAAAAAAATCAATGATTAAAAATGATAAAATAAAATAATAGATGATCAGCACACAGACAATATATAAATCGTACACTTTAAACGGACCAGCACTCCCTCAAAAAACGTCCATCCCCAAACAACAGAGGGCGCTAAAAACTAAATAATGTGTCGAGGTTTTACTGCATAGCTGGTTTCTACAGAAGGACGAAATCACACTTCAGGGTTTGCGAGTCAATATAATGACATGCTGGGCTTGAAACATTGCTGTAAATCAGGATATTTGAAGTAACTGTGCAGATGGCTCTATAAGATACCTATGTGATGAAATCAGTATTTAATTCCATATGTAAAACAAGCAATCTGGCTTTACAGATTTGGTTATGGTAGAAGTTCTTCATAAACTAGAAAAGTCAAATAAAAACAAGAAGGTCAGAGAGCTGCTTCGTACAGAAGGAAAAGCTGTTTTAGAAAGACAAACATGGAATGAAAGGAGACAAGTGAAAGCTTCTGTGACATCTTCCAGACAGTCTTAGGACTGACTCTTCACTGAGTTTTTACAGAGAGACTGACGGTAATATGTCTGTGAAGACAAGCGGTCAGAGAGGTATACTAAAAGCTGTACAGCGAGCTGTAAATTGTAACATGTGCCACTTACGAACAGGCTTCGTCTTCAAGAACGCAGCGTTGCAGCTTTCACCTTCACCCTTGCCGTTGACGGCTGACAACTTCACTTCGTAGCTTGTGTCTGGCTTCAGGCCTGTGATTGTTACCTCACCAATGGAGCCTGTTACAATATCAAATGCAGATGCAGTGCAATCCCAGTAGAAAACACCTTGATAATTTTGGTGAGCACTAAAACAAACGTATCTCCTGTTCCAACAATATATGCAAAATTAATTCCGGGCCAAGCAAACACTGATTAGCTCAATTCGCATTTCATTCCAACAATGTTTGAAAAACTGATGAATATATTTAGAGTTGGTCTAAAACTGGACACGCACAGAAACGGAAGTGACAGCTGTTTTATATCGTGCACTGTCAGTTTAAATGTAATGATCACTTTTGAGATTATGATTACTTTTGATAAAGCCTTTTATATAAATGCTATTGCTTTTATGTACACTTCAGTATTAATTCATTTCTAAAGGGGTGACCTGTAGGTTACTTTAAAAAAAAAAAAAAATTTATATTTATTTTTT
>VOQK01002055.1:23875-36688 GCA_015052645.1 Benitochromis conjunctus
TGCTTTTAGGTTTTATAATTACTCATATTTCCCTACAACTTCCTTCTGTATAGTCCAGAATATTTCCCAATAAATTCTGCTTGAAAGGCTGCATGGAGCACAATATTTAATATGTATTCAAATAAGCAAAATATTCATTATGTAGATAATGTACAAAGCATGGATAAATAGTCCATTTACATTTTCAGTTATTAAACCGACACACTTATCTACAGCGACGTGAGCAAATGCATTCAAAGGGCTGAAGGAAACAAACAGCACATGTAAAATTGATGAAAGTTTGCAAATAAATATATAAACACTTAACTTTAATAGCTGTATAAACAAAAACAAAACTATCCCCTGATGAGCTCCAATTTGAATTTGAAGCACAGCTAAGCGGGAATACACCCACAAGACTTTTTGAACATACTCCTTTTATTCTGTCTTTTTCATGTACAATACTACAGTCCTCTATTGTGCGATACAGTAATCTTCCTCAATCCTCACATTGTGTTCCCCCTTACTCGCGCACAGTTAACGAACAATGCTTTTGTGTGCCAACACTTTAGACTTTGAGTAGAGGGTTATTCAGAATGAATTAGTTTCTCTTCACTTTACCCTTTAAAGCCCAGGACCACAGTAGACTGGGAACAAACTCAAACAAAGCCAGGCAAAGATTTGGAGAACACAATGAATAGCTGATCTAGCTCAGAATACTTCAGCCTTAACATAGACCATCTTCGTGGGGCGTTCATGGGCACGCAGGTCATGTAATACACACGTCCTTTTAATAAGATCCATGTTATCACAGTGATCCAGATGTGGCAGTTAGCAGGCAAAAATGCAAAAGGTCTACCGCTATGCCATGCGAGTAAACATGGACACAGGTTTTTGACATTTTCAGAAATGTGAGCTTTGCAAAGATTCTCTAACATATCTAATACCTCAGGGTAAGACTTTGTATTGGAAGGTAGCATTCAATATAAACAGAAACCTCATTTCTTTCATCTGCATCTTTAATAACCCTGCAAAGACACGCTTTTTAAGGGTTTTCAGTATACTCAAACTTTAAAGATATAAATAACAAAAGAGAAGAAATGTCTTCTCATAATTGGTTTCTGAGGCTGTTTTTATTTCTTGAAAATAAGTATCTTTTTAATCACAATCAATCTGAGCATTGAACTATGAACAGTTATAGCTCCACTCAGATGAAAAATAGTAAACTGAAGCACTATCTAAAGCTGATTACTCAGTTAATTGTTTAGTTGTGTTATATGTTGTCATTGTCTTACTGTGAAGCAAAGGTGATCAGAAGCCTGATTTCTATAAACTAAACTGCATTCCTTTTTCATAATAATCTGATGAGCAATGATTTTTTTTATTTTTTTTTTTAAAGAAATGAAAGCAGCAGACAAATAAGAGAGCTGAGGAACTGAAAACACATTAGAATAAACTGCTAATTAATTCTGTCCTTTCATCACCACCACAAATCTACATCTGTACTGGTTTTCTGACAAATACAAAAATCTCACATTATTAACAGAAAAATGCTTCCCTTTACATCCTTTTTCAATTCACCATGTTCCCCCCAAATGAACGTCGTGTCATTTGTCACACTCATCCTAGATGAAATGCAGCTGTTGTGATGATTACAGATAGCATGGTGGACGGACATCAGATGAACAAATAAAACAAGACAATTAAATCATTAGCAGCCGTTTCCCATTCATTGAAAGCCCATCATAGAAATGATTTCCCCTGCTCAGAATCACAACTACGAGGGAAAATCTAACCAGTATGCATCTACGTGATTCAGTAAGGCTGCTAATCATTTCTATGAAGACGGCTGTGAAGAGACACCACACATAACAAAGCATACCATAGGCGGAACCCCAAAACACACTGCTACCATTGCACAGCTGGCCATCACGACATGTGTCACGTCAACAACAACTACACAGTGCAAAATTTGTGGGTAATGCCTATTACAGCCCATTGTTTCCTATGTGCGTGTTATTTATGCATTCTGCCCTGCAACTGTAGAGTCAATCTACACTGCTACAGTATAGCATGACTTTTGACATGAAATATTGTACAGTGGTAAAACTGTGGGATGTAAGCCTCAAGACCACAATACAAGCTGTCCTGTCACTGACAAAAGTGGAAGCTGATGTAAAAGTTTGCTGCTCATGGCTCAACATTGGGTAACAGGACAGAAGTAAGAGTCGTTACTTGATGGTGCATTCAAGTACGTCAATCTGTGTAGGTACAAAAAAGAGGGCCGCCACGATGTGCGTCATATGGAGGTAGTGTGTTTTGCACTTGTGAGTGAGGCTCCACTAAAAATATATTTTTAAATATCAAACAATCTGGTGGTTTGACAGGTGGCTGTAAAATCTATTTTCACAGAGAACAGCTGCTGCAGTCTGCTCAGTTGCAAGGGACTCCAAAAGTGACCCGTTTTCACTGGTGAAAACATGCCCATTAAATCTCTCCCTGCAGTTCTATGATTATTAAGTTTCAGTCATATTTTACCTTTGCCTGCAGGGTGTAAATGTTTGATACTCAAAAGATAGACTTTAGGTGGAGCACTTTTACCCTCAAACTTTGAAGTGACACTGACATAAGTGTTAAACAATCTACAATCAGATGGAGATGATAGACAGACTGAACTGGGCTTAAATCCAAGCGACCTCATGCTGTGAATGAAAGTGTGAAATGATCAGGCAAAAGCGACACAGAAATGGCATTTCCCTTTTATTATCTTATTAACCAAATTTTCAACTGATCTCGTGAGATAAGCTCTGCGCACTTGCTATCCCGAGAACAGTTGAGGTTTCCAGGCAATATTTGGAGAGCATGCGGCAGTCAAATCAATTTCATGAACTCTGATGAGATCATTCCTTGGGGTTTTCAAGAAGCAGCTGGGAAATTTTCAATAAAAAGGGATGATTTGATTTCAGTGGGAGTTTTTGTCATATCTGGAGGCAAATTTTACAACACTACTCCAGTACATTTCTGTGCCACGCGGATTTTTCCTACCTGATAGATCCTGTTTAGATGTGCCTGTAGGAAAAAAATGTAGTGCATGTAATGGACTGGCTCCAGAATTTCTCTATGAGCTAGAAGCATTAGGCTCAAGCATTTTCCTCCTCATTACCTCCCAACTGTAGCAACACACCAAGGCCTTGGAGAGTCAGGCCAGGTGGGACATAGATGTATGAGAATACCAATCAAGTATTCACTGCTTTGATGGTTTGCACATGGAGTAATGCAGAGGATATATCCAAGAGAACAAACGGGAGTATCAGGATGTAATGGAGGGTAAGAAGCTGGCCCTTGACCAGTGCAGAGCCAAAACAAATTTAAAAGATGGCAGCAGAATATAGACAAATACAAATTATGAATTATAACAATTTAATATAAATCAAAAAAACTTTTCAATCACTGGCATGAGAAGAATAATGGGAATAGTGATTGAAAGTGCTAAACAAACACTTGATCGTTCAAGTGCTCATTCAAGCAAATACAATAGAAAGCGGGCAAAGTTTAATTATTGTCTTAATTAACATGCTTTTTCTGGGAATGTTATAATTAGGTTTCTGCAGCTGATTTTCGTGACATTTGAAAAATCTCAAGTCAAATCTGAGTGTACTCCATATTACTGACTGACTATAATTGAGCTAATTACAGGAGATCCACTGGGCCATCTCAAAGGAACTGCTAATTTAGGGTAAATAATTAGCAGTGCATAAACCTTGTTGGGGGCATTTTGCAATGAAACCGCAAGCTGAGTCCCCCACCTGCAAGTAATCAATACACCACTTCAGTTTAGGTTAAAGATATTCAATTCTTCTCCTCGAGACACCGGTGTCCTGCAGGTTTGTGCTTTTCCCTTGTGGATACGACTCAAGTGTGTCCCAATTTCACATCACCCCACAACAAGGTAGAGTAAAAAAACAATATACTTTTTCCATTTTGTACACAGAGGAACAGATGCAATAAAAAGATTAGTCAAACTTCAGACACAAAAAAATGGAATAAAATTGCAAACTGTAAAGGAAATGGGTGTCTTCAGGCATTATCGTTTTCTTATTAGTTTTATTCATCGCTAAATTTTAGTTATGTCATTTTCTCTTAAACACATAGAAAAAATTAAAAACATAGGGGTTAGAATGTATTTATAGTATGTAACTGGGACACAGACTATATCAGACTACTTTGCACCAGGTGCAGTTCATTAGCTCCAGAAGGAAAAACGCATACAGGACACTGGCACTCAAGGACCAGGATTAAGTGCCTAGGATACGTAAGTATTTTGCTACTGCTGTTCCCTCGCCTGCCTGTTATCATTTTACCTGCTCTCCTTCTGTGAAGACATGACCTCCGTAGCTCCAGGTAATGGTGGGAGTTGGGTCCCCTGATGCCTCGCAAGTCAGGGTTACCTGTTCTTCCATCTCTGTAGCAGTCCAGTTCATGATGTATGTGATGTTAGGTTTGACTGTAAAACAAAAGCCCAACGTCATCACACCTGCTCCATATAACAAGGCAGCCAGGTGGTACAGCAGCACGAGTATCATAAGCACAAGAGAAACTCGAGATTTGAAATGAGTTCAAAGAGGGGATGAGGATCAGTAGTTGACAGGTAAGGGGGATTTTTATGGCAGCAAAACTGTATTTAAGCTTCCCCAGTCCCAGCAGCAGTTACGCTGTGATAACCATGTGTGCTTCCAAACGTAATTTGTGTAATAACTTATTTAGCCTATCTCAAAGGAGCCGGCTTTCATTTTGTTTACATTTGAGACAACTGTCAAGTTACACTACACTCGAGTTAACCTGAAAGCGCAGCGGGGTGCTGCAACGGTGACATGAGCAGAGCAAACGGAAGTGCTGCTTCTGAATCAGTTGAGCATTACTTCGCGCTCCCATCTTTTCTATTCCGCTCCAAAAAGGATGAATGCATGGATTATGCAATATGCAGAAAAAGTGCGGCCCCAGACAGGATCGTGAATATAATTTGTCACCTGCCGCCTAAGAAAACAACTGCGACTTGGTTTTAACTGCTACGATCTCAACTGATAATTAATAAATGAACAAAGAAGCAGCATTTAAGAACTTGTACTTACAGCCACGACTGTCAAAAGGCAGTCAGCACGATTCAAATCAAAGCTTTTTAAAGAGACTGAGGAGCTATTTAAAGCCTGATCCATTCCAATACTTTATCATAAAAACATTAGGTAAGTTTTACGATCAGAAATGTTAAGGAGTCATCTGATTTGTTTGGCTAATATAATTCTATGTATTCCAATTTCCAAAGGCTCATAAAACCTATTTTCTAAGAGTCTTAGTTTAAGGTTGTATGTTGCATAAAAGCATATCCTAAAGATAGACAGGTTTTGGTAATTTGGTATCAGTACACTTCAGTTTCATATTAAGCAGCTGATATAAAAAGGAGACCAGGAAGGGTGTTGTTTTCAGGTGAATTTGGTGGAGAACATGGGTGAAACCAAAGTCTTGGGGCTCTTGTGGAATCGGTGCATAAGTAGCCATGACCAGTGTCTGCCTGAAGACTAATGTTGAGAGTAG
This sequence comes from Benitochromis conjunctus, assembly GCA_015052645.1. NCBI lineage: Eukaryota > Metazoa > Chordata > Actinopteri > Cichliformes > Cichlidae > Benitochromis > Benitochromis conjunctus. The sequence goes on from VOQK01002055.1 coordinate 29,444, forward strand.
TTAGTAAATTGGATTGGGTAGCTTGCCCTCTGTTGCTTGTATTTCACCCTTGCACCTGTTCTGGTACACGTATTAGTGTTCATCTGTGGATTTACAGCTTACAAATAACATGTCTAGCATTTTAAAAAGACGGCTGATGCCAGGTGGATGAAAGAGAGACAGAGGCCAGTTTTTATAGGCTGTAAGTCCCAGATTAGCTGTGTTAGCTGAGGACCCAGCCCCCAACCTCCCAGTAGGCTAGGGCAGTGGCTAAATAGTTAGAATAATTAATTTTCCTATTCAATCGCTTTTTCTTGTCCTAGATGGAAAATGTCATAAGGTTGAGGAAAGATGCGATAGAGAATTCAAGATGAAACTGCACCATCTCTAAGAAATTAACCAAAAAATGTGAAGACAAAGTCAAAGTCAGCTTTATTGTCAGAAACCATATGTACAGATCATACACATGAATTTGAAATTGCAGTGCTCCCACGCCTCTTAGTGTTACACTAAAACAACATAAAAGATAAAAAGATGTATTGTTGCATCAAGAAATGTTGTATAACATGCTATTTTCTACTCTTACTGAAGAGATGGTCCACTTTTCATTTTTACCTTTATTATCATTGCTGCATACTTGAAATGAAATTGACAAATGAGAATGAAAATCACAGTGTGATGATCCGTGCCATTTGTCGGGCAAATTGTTTTTTTGTGAACTGTCAGTGTGTCACAATGATCTAATTTCTTTTCACTGAGGATGATCTACTGTATCTTCAGCTAAGCACTGAAGCATCTGTCCTTAGTATTTAGAGAACCTGACTAGGGACTAGAAAGCCACATTCAAATCTGACTCAGTTACCGGGGTAACAGACTCCATGAATCGAACCTGCTCACTGACAAGTTTTCTTCAACAAACTTTGAGATTCTCTCTGATTTCGCCCTCCCTGCACCTGACCCAGCTGACTGACACTTAATCTCATCTCCTCATTCTTACAGTCTCTTTTAAAGAGCATGCCAGAGCAGACCTGCAGACGTTTATGGTGTTACAAATATTTAAATCCCAGTTCATTATTTTCTGTGCTTAAAATGGCCAGACTTATGATCACTCAGTGGTTATGATGTAGATTTATTATCAGCTTAGTATAAAATCTATAGTTTCTAACTCTGTGACTCTGTGGACATTAAGGGGGCTGTCAGCTTGTCAGTCAATTGCCCTGCACTAAAACATTACTGTATGTCACTGGAGCAATCATGCTTTAAATAAACCGTATTTGTATAAAGCTTTAGACACCTAATGTACTGATCATTCATCAATCATTTGTCGTAGTGTAATCTTTCTCACTGATGAAAAAATATCATAGAGATGACGTGAATATTTGAGTGAAAATGAGCCTGAAATGACTTTAATACTGAACTAAATGTAGTTTAAAGGGACATTTTAAAGGCTACCGACAGACTGCTTGTAGTCTGATTAAAATTCACGCTGAAACATGCTGACATGTTGAAACGCGGTCATTAAATTCTGTCAAGAAACATACTGAAGGGTACAATGTCTGAAAAAAGTCTGAACATAACTGACAAATTTATCACTAAAAGCACACTTAGTGTGTCTAACTAATATCAGATCCGTAAGTAAACAATCTGTTTGATTCATATGTTTGTCTTCAATTTCTGCCACCTGCTTTTGTCCCAGTCAGGTTACAGCTGAATAATTAGATTAACTAGATAATTAATTGTGATGTAAAAACTGGGTTGGATTCCAGCTTCATCTAATAAGAATTCAAGTTATTCAAGTTCAAGCTAATTAAAATGTTGATTTTGTTGATTCTGTTTACCTGGATGTTCTCCCACTGAAAACGTTACGTCCAGATGAACAAATCAACTTTTGAGGGTTACTACATACAACTTCCTTCAAGAAAGATCCTGGGCCATCACAGAAAACTCAGGATTGCAGCTTTTGCTACATAGAAGTAAAGAAACCAGAGCTTTGTGGAAATTTTTAAGAAGGAACTAAATAATGTCTTAAATGATGGCAACATACGACAGTCATTTACCAACTCTAAAGAATCGAGCAATTGCTGCTTCTCTTGATTTGAAAAATAAACTCCCTCAGCTATTTCACTGATATGGTACCAAAAGACTGGCACTGATACTATAATTGGGCTTTAAATTATGGTCACTTTGAAGTGACAAGAAAACCTAGTGGGGAAAAACAAAGGGGAAAAAAAAGAACTTCAGAGATTTCAGCTGAGCTCATCCCACTTGGCCTGCTCTCTAAATCCTTAGGCTCCATCCCAACATGAAACAATCACAACCCACACCGACACACCGTGTTTTGAATACCCAAGAAAACAGACACAAAACCGTACTATTGTTCTTCTCCCACCTACATACACATATACCTCATTCCCACACACTTGGAGCATGTTATAATTCCACTTTCGTTCATGTAAATATACAAAACAATCTGTCTTACCAAACACTTTCAGACTGAGTTCTTTTTCAGTTTCTCCAGCCTTGTTCTTGGCAATGCAGGTGTACTCTCCTTCATCCAGTTTGGTAACATCCATTATCGTCATTTCTGAGCCATCTTCATTAAAGCTGTACTTCTCTCCTGCCTCAAGGTTCACTTCGTTCCTGTAGAAAACGCGAGTGTGAAACCCTGTATCCATTTATCCACACAAATTCAAGCACTCTTCTTCAGCTGCAACATGTTCCGAGGTTTACTTTTACCAGAATTTCAAATTTCATCATCCTTCCATCTAAAAAAAGATCTGTTTATCTTCATCTATAGACAGACCAATAGTAGTTTCATGCTCACCAAATTACAAAGTGAAATTACAATGTTAAAGAAGCATGATGACATTTGTCTTTGGTACTCCTTTTGACATTTGTTGTTTACATTCAATTCAACAAAAACGTCTCATTTACTTTTATTCTGTCCGAGTAGAGTATCAATGATAAAAAAGGCCAACTTTTGGCTCCTGAACTGTCTGCTCTTTGTGACCCTGGATCGAAGTTTTCTGCCGAGTTAGCAGATGAACAGGAACAGTTTAACAAAGCAGAAGCCTATCAATGGCTCCATTCAGATGCACCGAATAATGTGGCTATTGTTGTCATGCTAGTCTTCATGTTTCACTGTTTACATGCTCCTTTGATATCCTGTGATTAAGTATCCTACTGCAATGAATAAATCAGTTAGTAGAATATCCCAAATAACCTGGAGTGCCCTGCGTACACATATGAGTTACTTTGACCTCCAGGCTGGACTGAGGTAGTGCACAGAGCCAGTAGCATTCCTGTCACATTACTGTATAGATATTTTCACTGAGACAGAGTTTTAATTTGACTATTGGGATAAATGCATGCTAAAGTCTTTATTTAGACAAGTACTGGATGGGAAATTCAACGCAATAAAGCATTATCATATAGCTTTTCTTTGAAAGCAAGGGACCCAGCAGCCTACGTTCAGTGGGCTATTCGAACTACAGGTTAGTGATAGGGGAAGGGTTGAAAAGTGTGCGATTGCCACTTCTAACGCAGGAGAAAATTAAACTGGAAACAAGTCATTTTAGTTAAAGGAGAAAAAAAAAAATCTCAAAAAGAAGAAAAAAATATGTTCACTTATTTTCAAGATGATACAAGCTGATATTTGGTCAGTACACATACTAACTATGCAGCTCATTATTTTTGATTAGCCCTGCCTCATTAGTCTGTTGCTGCCAGCTTTTATCTCTCCTGATGCCACGTGTAAGTCATTTGTGGTGTTTACAACAATTGCCTTTACAGAGCCGACACCCACGATTTTAACGAAATGGTTCTATGAATTGAAATGTTGGTCTGCCAGTTGGTTATTCCCCATTCAGTGCAGTTCAGATGGAAATATCTATTTGATTGCAGATAAAAATGTACTTCTGTTCACAATGAAATGAGTCAATAATTATTAAAAGAATTACCATGACATTACAATTACATGCATGTATGTAACCCCCCCCCAGAATGAACCGTAATAGCTTGCTACATGTAAAACTGATGACATTTCACTAATTATCAACTTTACTTTTTGTTTAATGTTTATTAGCTAATGTTAGCACAGCAACCAAGGTAGCCGATGTGGACATTTGTCAGCATTTAGCTCAAAAAACACATTCTGATGTAGCTGCCTATGTCATTAGATAAGCTCACTAGTTATATAAAATGAAACAAATTAGTTAATCAAGCTTAAACTTAAACAGGGTTTAGATTAACCAACTTAAGAAAATAAGCGATCTTTACAAGTCATCCTACAGTCGCCTGCCACTTCATTAGGTACATCTCTTCAACTGTTCATTAGTACAAATATCAAAGTAGTCAATTACATGGCACCAGCGCACTACATTTAAGCATACAGTCATCAACAAGATGACCTGCTGAAGCTCAAACTGAGCTCCGAATGGTGAAGAAAGGGGATTTAAGTGAGTCCAAATGTGGAACGGTATTTGGTATTAAGCAGGCTGATGTGACTATTTCAGAAACTGGTGAGCTGGGATTTTCCCACACAACCAACTCTAGGGTTTATAAACAATGCTTCGAAAAAAAGAAAATATCCAGTGAGTGGGAGTTCGTTGGGTGAAAGTGCCTTGTTGATGCCAGAGGAGAATGGTCAGACTGCTTCAAGCTAACAGAAAAGTAACAGTAACCCAATTAAACAGACACAGGCAATAAATGCAGAACACATCAAAACTTCACGCAGATGAGCCACAGACGGCCGCACCGGGTGTCACTCCAGACAGCTAAGAACAGGAAACTAAGGCTACAGTTCACACAGGTTCAATAAAATTAGACAATAGAAGATTGCCAAAATGTTGCTTGATCTGATGAGCCTCATTTATTGCTTCAGCATGCAGATGGTAGAGCCATTATTTGATGTAAACAACACAAAAACATGGACCCTTCCTGAAATGTATAAACAGTTTAGGCTGATGGTGATGATCTAATAGGTGTGGGTAATATTTACTTTGTGCACGATTGGCTCCTTAGTACCAAATAAGTATTATTTAAAAACCACAAACTACCTGAAAAGCTGACAATTTCCATCCCTTTATGATCATAGTGTACCCAACCTCTAATGTCTGCTTCCTACAGGATAACACCATGTCACAAAGCTCTGATCATCTCAAATAGTTTTTTTGAAAATGACAATGAGTTCACGGCATGAAAATGTCCTCTACAGTTACTAGAATTTAATTCAATAGAACACCTTCAGGATGTACAGCTGACAAATCTGCAGCAACTGTATGACCCCATCATGTCAGTATGGACCAAAATCTGAGGAATGTTTGTTGAAACTATGCCACAAAGGATTAATGCAGCTTTGAAGGCAAAAAGTGATCTACAAGTAAACATCATATCAATATACAAGGATGCAAATGCCAGAAAACAACAATAACAATAATAAAAACAAGGTCTACCTTGTCCAGGTCACCATGGGTTCAGGATAACCATCAACAGCACAAGTCAGGATGGCAGGCTGCAAAACATCTGCTGTAGCATTTACCTCTGACTGCCATATCCTGATTGTCGGGAGCACTAAGGTACAAAGGGGGAAAAAAATAGGCAGACACATATGCAGAATATAGTATAGCTATAGATATACAGACAGCAAGTAAGAGGAAAACCAGAAACAGAAGCAGTGACAAATGCAAAATACTTATTTTAGGCGCACTGATTTGCTAGGCTCAGAAGTTACAGGAAACAGACTTCATTAGCATGAAACATCTTTGATACACGGTTGCTCTGGGCAACTGTTTCCACATTGATGTTGAGCCTGGTCGCCTCTAAGGATCTACAGCTTATTTAAGCATCACGGGACACCTGCCACACACAAAATATTCAGACAAAAACAAAAAGGAAGAGGAAAAAGCGTGAGGGGAAGAGAGGGTCGCTAACCATTCACAACGACCTTGATGACACGCAGATCAATCTCGCCGCGCGCCATCAGGCGACCCTCGCAGGTATACAAGCCCTCATCCGTCTTCTTTATGCCACGGATTTGAAGGTGATTGTTGTTCAGTACTTTAAACCGAACTGGAAGGAAGCAAAAGTTAATACATCTTCAGGTGTGCATATTTGGCAAGTTAATAACAGCACTAAATGCTGGATGACAAACAGCTGTTATGCAAAAGAGTGAGTAAGCCATCAAAAAAGAAAACTATCTGAATCAATTAAGCCATAGAGCCACTGTGTTTAACTTAAACGTTTTAACACTAACATCTTAGTCACTGACATGTCTAAATGTTTGGTGACAAAAACTGAAATGTCATTTTATTGCTCATTTTATATTATCTTAACTACCAAATTTGAGGCCATATATCCAACAATCATTTTAAGAGCTCCAGATAAAGAGAAATCTGAGCAAAGCCCACATGAACTCCTTCAGTCTGGGATAAAATGTGAAGCGAATAAATTTAGTCACATAATAATCAAAAATACTATTGCAACCCACACATAAGCGCATGTTATTATTTTTCAGTGAGCAATAACACTGCCGTACACATCATTATACTGCTCAGTGTCAAGGGTGAACAACAGAGAGTCAATTGTATTTTCAAATTCAAAATCAAATTAATTTTTTCTTTCAAAGCACAGGGTAAATCCCGGAGAAGAACGGCAACAAAAGCAGTGGATGAGTCATTTTATGACTCCAACACCAGGACCTGTGTATGCATATATATATTATTAAGTAGCTCGTATTTCGTTGGTTGTGTGTTTTGATTATGTAGTGTGTTTTCACTACAATTTCCATTTTGCCTCATAATCGGTTTTTGTTTTATTCTGGCTGTTAGCATAAGTGCAACACTACAATATCACTCGGATAACGTTGAGATCATATCACATTTTCATTCACCAAACTGCACCCATCGACATTCTCTCCTGGCTAACAAACAAAAACAAAAAAGCAAGCCATACGTATAACATGCTGAGACGTAGAGGTCAGTATGGTTTGATTTCAGCATAAACTTATTCCCTCCTCATTAACTATAACATTTGTTGACCTAGAAATGTTCTGTGTTATAATCACCTGGAAACAAACTGAAATATAAATTCTGCATTGTTCATAAACTTACCATCTTTTTCCATCTGTATTTTTGCTCCTTTATATTTCCAGAGGACAGTGGGTGGAGGTGAACTAACAACATCACAAACAATGTTGGCATTGTCTCCTTCGGTAAACTCTTGGGGCGAGGGCGCATTTTTAAAGGTGATTTTTTCTGGAAGAAAAAA
>VOQK01002062.1:0-15145 GCA_015052645.1 Benitochromis conjunctus
ACCACACAAACAAAACTTGTTCAAATACTTTTTCCAAACTGAGATCACATTTCTTCTGTTGCTAAAAGAGGCGGAGGGAATATTTTAACCTTACTTTAATGGTATTATTTAAAAGCAGTTTTAAATATTCTAAAAAATAACAATCCATTGACATAAAGTAAATAAAAATTGCTTCTTTGGGAAGGCCATTCCAGAAGTTTAATGTTAGCCTGTCTTATCCAATCTAAAACCAGTTTTGATAGGTTTAGGATCACTGTCTTGATGGAACACCCAACTGTGTCTACGTTTGAGCTGTCTAGTTGTTGAGTTGAGGTGAAGTTGAAGAATTTGGAGGAAGTCCTCCTCCTTCATTACTCCATCCACTTTATGTAATGTACCAGTACCACTGGAAGCAAAACAGACCAGAGCATGATGGTACCACCACCATGCTTGCTTGACAGCTGATAGCGTTCTTGGGTTTAAAAGCCTCATCTTTACTCCTCAAAACATATTTAGTCCCAATGATAAGAAGTATCTCAATCTTTGTCTAATTTCATCATAAAGCTTTAGTCCAGAAGGCATTTGGCTTCTCCATGTGGGCAGCTGTAAATTTTGACTGAGCCTTAAGGTGTCAATTTTGGAGGACGAGTTCCTTTCTTTGTCAACAACCTCTCATTTCATGGAGATGTACAACTCACTTTACCGTTGATATGACATTGGTGTTCCAGTAATTTAGAGTTCATGGCAAGCTTGATGGTTCCTGAGTTATTCCTGAACATCCTAACTAATTTCTTTTCATCTAAGAATGTCAGTTTGGGTTTTCTTCCAGAAACTAAAGAATAACTTGTACATATGTTAAGTTGTCTGAACTGCAAATCTTGGTGTCTGCATTTGTTTTGAAAAAGAGACCTTCCCAACTTGTGTAAATCTACAATTGGCCTTCTTAGATATTCACTGAGTGTCTCAGACCTTCCCATTGTTCTGAGTATTAGCCAATCCAATGACTGCTGGCAACAGTTGTAGTCAATCATGTACACTAATGAGAAGTTAACAAACTTTTGGCCACGTCAAGTTACAAACCTTCATTTATAGAACCTTCAGCACCACTCACTTAAAAGATTAAAGTGAGTATATGTATATATTTGACCCTGAATGGATTAGAGAAATTCCAAAATACATCAAGCTTGTGACCCAATTCTTAGTTTTTAAAGTCATTAAAGATGTGTGCTGTACAATCATTCCATGGTGGAAAAAGAAATGTTCAAAGAAATACTTAAAAATACCCAAATTATCATGAAATTCATGCCCACGATGAGTCTATGAAAACTTCTGACCACAACTGTCTATGTGGAGTTTGGAGGTTGTAGGGCTAACTTAAGTCAGCTAACTTGGGCTACATTCATGTTGGAAGTGATTTGCTTGGCATTCGTAGTTTTGAAGCCAGTGCCTGGTTGTTTATGGACCTCCTCCTAGATTTTGATTGCCTAGGTAACCATCTAATGTATTTACAACCAGGTCACTCTCCAAACAGGAGTATCCTGCACTCACTGGGTGTCACTTCAATTGCTCGCCTGGAAGATGATTAAAGTTCATCTTGGATTGTGCCTACAACATATAGTCAGTGGTTATTTCTCCTGCAGTCATGACTGTCATTCACATTCTTGCTGCAAACAGCTTCCAGTCTGGAAACACTAGCTTTAGTTAACAAGCTGCATTTATAACACATACACACACCTGCTAATGACCAATCCAATAACTCCAGTTAGCTACACCTGTAAAGGTGGCCATACCCTTAACTCCACTATCCAGATGGAAAAATAATCTATCTAGCATTTTCTTTATTGAAGGGAGAACTGTGTACAGATGCAAAAACATGGAGTTCATGACTCTTTCGAAGGCGGCCTCAAGTGGCCATTAGAGGAACTACAATTTTCGGCATGTGGTAATCAAAAAAATGTACCAGAAAATCTCTGAAGGGTACCAATACTATAACTCTGGTACCTCTATATAAATTTAATAACATTTTACTGCTTCTAATCTTTTAACTACACAAATACCATTAAGACCAATGTGAGTTAAACGTTAGCTTTGACGTTTTAGTGCCTTTTAAACAGCTCCAGGCCTCACGTCTAATTATTAGTTGTGTGGGGGGGGGCGTCCCACCAAACTCCATTTCAAATACAGCCATATTCTGAACTCACTCATACTTTTGAGTTTAAACACACCCCAAATAAGAAGAAAAATATGTTGGTGATAGCTACACTCTTCATGCAAAAAACGGCCTTAATGTAGCCACTGATAACTTCAATAAACCCTCCACTTCTCATTATTCTCAGCACCCCTGGCCGATGCCTTTACGAGCTACGTGGACGCTGCTGCACCCCAAAAGTTGGTCTGCGGCTGGCTTAATAACCAGCTCCCGAGGTGCACATTAAAGGCCTGCGGACACATTGTGCTCAACATATTCGTTTGCTGCTCTTCAAATTATCGGCATGCATCAGCACTGAATAGCAAGCTGCAAGCTAGCCGCTAACACTAGCCTGAATGTGCGAATCTCGAGCGGCCCACAGCAACTAAACAACACAGTTTGTAGACGGATCGGCTTAGCGTCCAGCTGAGTTCTGCTATAACTACGGCCTGGGTGTAAATGCCTCACCTTTAATCGTTTAAGTCTATATTCCTCCGAGTCCGCCATGTTTTAATTATGCTGCAGACGCCGCGCTTCGCACCTAGCCGCCCACCTCCTCTCGGGGTTATGGGTCATGTGTGTATGCAGAGGATGCTGCAGTTCACCGAGGAAACGAGCGGACCGACCACAGACGCAGAGGAGTTCACTTCGTAGAAAAAAACTTATGTATTACGCTACTTTTAAAGTCAATTCAACGACTACTACAAAAGAAACAAAAAATACTTTCATAGAAGAGATGTGGGTTAAGATTACCGTAATGACTAGATAACCGTTCCCATCTTTTTACTCCTGAAACTTGTAAGCATCATAAATGTCAAGCAGCGTTACACAGTTTTTTCTTATAAGCATGTCCTAAAGCTTATTTTTTAATACTCAAAATCACACATCAAACAATTGCTTTTTAAAAAAAGCAGTCTCGATGGCAAAAGATGTCATTGCTGCTATTTTGTGGTGATTACGGTAAGCCATGTTTGTAAGTGACTATGAAATGCTGCATTTCTTACTGAAGATAAATGACAAGCGTTTATTTCATCATTCCTGCGCATCCTCCATATTCCTTTCCCCCCATCTGGTTAACACAATGGATATTTACTTGCATGTGTCAGTATACTATCAGCTGGGTGGCAAATTAAAGAAAAACCTGATGCTTACAATGCAAATCAGCGCAGAGCTGTTTTGATTGATCGCCTATGATTACACTTTGTTATTAATGGAGAATCTATCGTAGGATTACAAACCACCCTTTTAGGGGCGGGAGGGCAGTGGGTGGCTTGATGACCACGAACATGATGTGAATAATGTGCCACGGCCTTCAGTCTCCAGCTGTCAACCCAGTTTTACATTAATGAGAGGTTTTGTTAGAAAGCCCTTTCGACCACCGTCATCAAAACACCAAAATAAGGAGATATCTGTGGAAGGATGGCGTGGAATCACTCAGATAATTCTCCAGTCCCCAAGGAGCACCGACGCTCATTTGGAAGTGCACACCTTACTATGACGGTTCTCCCTTTAAAGTTGTCCTCTACAGTTCATCCTTTCAGAGGTCGCATCTCCTGTCCGGCAGGGGCAAGATATTTAAATGTAGGGCCCTACCGTAAGTATTAGTGTGCTTGCGCAATATATATTGACGTTATTGACAAGTATGGCAAGTGACTATAACACTATAAATTACAAGGGATACTGCAGTAAAAATAATAATGGTCCTTCCATCCGGCAAAGAACAGCTGAGATTGTGTAGGGGTATGATATTTTAAAGTGCGGATGTGAAGTTGTACAGTCTAATAGCCACGAGAAGAAAGCATCTCCTGCAGTACTCAGTCCTGCTCCTTGGGGGCAATGAGCCTTTTGCTATGTGTAATATGATGACCAATCATGCATGGGCAACAGTGCATGTCCATGATACTGAGGAGATTCTTCAGCATCCTCCTAAGACACCTCCACCAAATTCTCAGGTACCACTCTCAGAACTAAACCAGAACCTTCCTAATTGGTTTGTCTATGTGGACTTCTAGATTTTAACCTCCTGCCCATCATCATACAGCCAACAACAGCAGAGCTGTCTGGAAATCTCTGTAGGTGGCACAAGTCTGATCTGTACCTTGAGTCTGAGGTATAGAAGGTGAAGAGAAAAGGTGATCAGACAATCCTCTGTGGTGCTCCTGTGCTGTTCAGTATGCTGCCTGAGCATACTGATACAATCTTTTTATACAAATGCCTTTTTAAACTAGTATTTGTCAGGAAAAATAATAAAGAAAAGAACTGTAATAAATCCAATGTAAAAGAATGTTAGTTAGTTATGTAGATTCTTTTTTATGGAACGTTATGTAGATTCTTAGATTGATGGGTAGTTTCACAAGTTCACATTTGCTTAATTAATTTTTATTTTTTAAATTTTTCTTTAAATGTAAAAAACAGGAAGAATATTGTATGAGAAAAGCGTGGCACTCAGCAAATCCTGAATTTGATCTCTAAAGGGAATTTTTGTAACAGAAAAGATGGTAGAAGATGAGTGCCCAGGGAAAGGTATAAAGGCATAAACCTGATTCTGAGGAAGAAAAAGACTGGATAAAGTTTATGCGCATTTATTATAGCAGTTTCGGTATCCGGTGTATAGAAATAGGTGAACAAGATCAGACTCAAAGCTGTCGTTTAATGCAGGTCTTGTCTGCTTGGCTTCACTTCTATGTGCGAACTTTCATCGGGGGTCAAACGGTGATCTAAACGTTTTCCGGAAGCCGTGCAGAGAGAGGTTCAGGTCGACGTTTGTTGTTGTTGTTGTGGATAGCTTTGGATCCGCTCGACAGCTGTCTGGAAGTCGATTCAACGGAGAAGCGAGCAGGCCTGAAGTCCTTTTCCTCGGCGGATGAATGGCAGTGACGGCAGTGAGAGCGGCGGCGGCCGCGGTAGGTCCGGCGTCTTTGTCCCGCTTCAGGGGAGCGCTGGTCGCGGGTGTGCTGGGAGACTGTATCGGAGGAGAGTTTGAAGGGGCGGAGGAGGTTCCCATGGAGAGTGTGCTGCAGCACCTCAGCAGCCTGGACGACGAAACTAAAGGAAACGGTCAGTCAGAGGAGGGGGAGGTTTCATAACAAGCCCACTGCACCGTGAAGCAAAGCTGACATGCAGAGCAGCTTAAAGGGATCAAAATGGTTTGAAATTACATAAAAAAACAGATCACGTCTGAAACCTGCAGGGGTCTGTCCAAAGGGGGGCATGGGGAGGCAAGAGCCCCCTGAAATGAAAGTTGCACTCTCAACACTAGCGTAAAAATAGCTTTATAAGACATATTTGCTCTGAAATTGCTTTGCCATGTTTCATGTATGATTATGGTTCATAAAATAAATACAACCTATTCTGGCTGACTTGGGTGAACCAATCACCATTCAATTGGTGCATAGGTCATCTGTGTTCACCGATGTGCTGTTGGAATTGTGGAAGACTGCATGGGGGCACATTTGGGGAAGCTGTCCGTGTAGAAATCTGTATGCAAACTGACATATCTGCAATACCGTAAAATATGCATGAGGTACCATCAGAAGCAAGAGCCATTTCCCATAACCTTCTATAGAACAAGAAGTCTTTTTGAAACTCCAGGTATCTCCCCCGGTGGCTGTTAAATAGAATGCAGGGTTAAGGCACTATTGCCTTGGCTTCTCTTTTCACACATGGAGCCTACTCTTTGTGCAGACAGATAAGTGGTTAGCTGTCAAATAAATTAGCTTGCTATCCTATCTGCTTCTTCACCATTTCATCTGTCATTATTGTAAAGACAAGGTGAAGAGTGAGACTTAGAGAGATTCCTCAAGCTTCTGAAACCAATAATGCACGGCTGAGTTATAACAATTTTCACAAAAATCAGATCTGGACTGACTGGAATGAGCTAAGAACAGACAAACTACAAAAATAAAACAACACTGGAACTGGATTATTTATCCTGCAGAAACTTGGGCTATTATTTTTTTTTTATCTCATAAAATCACAGTTTGGTTCATTTCTCAGTTTATGGGCTGTGGTGTTAGTTTGAAGCTCTACAGCTGGGTCTGCTTACAGGCACAAAAAATTGCAAAACTTAACTGCTTGATTAACGGGGCTCAGCGTGGAGTGCCGACTCCATCGACGTCTCTGCTCATCCCATCAGAGCTCAGAACAAATTCTTTGCTAAATTCAGCATTAATTAAAAAAAAACTAAAAAAAACTGTTCGATAATGAGGGGTTATGCTTAAACCACACTGCTGAAAACACTGTAAAGCACCACTGATTGGGTCATGTGATTTCTGGTTAGGCTTGTTGATCAGCTCTTTAGGGAAGGAAGTGAGATGAGACCATGTTTTGCATTAAGGTATTCACTGCTATTTCTTTTTGTTTTAGTCAGGATTCTTTGAGAAAGTAGCAAAAATACATCCACACCGTATTTCTATAAATATGCTTGGTTATAGTTAATTTAAATCTTATATGAGTAACAGGGGGAAGTAAATTAAACTATTAATTTTTCTTCATCAAGTCATGGGTTCCCAAATTTTTTAGAGAATGGGAAACTGTAAACGATCACCATCTGTAGATACGTTCATTTTATTCTCCGCAAATTATTTTAGTGTCTTTGTTGGCTAAGGATCCCAGCCAGTCCACTAGGTGATAAATTCATTACAATTTCAGGGTGATTAAATTGGTGTTAGCTGTTTATTTCCAGTGCTGAATTACTGATGATCAGGATTGTGAAGATATATTTAAATTTGTTAAAATGTGTGTATTTATGTGTTTGTCTTTTAGGTATCCTTGAATACAGTGATGACACAGCCATGGCACGCTGTGTGGCTCAGTCTCTACTCACCAGGACTGGCTTTGATGAGCACGACATGGCTCGCAGGTACAGGAGTCATCATCTTTCCAGCTATGTACTTTTATTCTTGGACTGTTCTAGAGTAGCTTTGCATGATTCAGTGCTTAAAATAAGCCTTATTTATCCTTTGCTGGGCCTTTGTGAAACCCATCACTTCATCTTCTTCTTCCTTCCTTCCTTCTCCCCCATTAAGCCAACTTTCCTCTGATTGGTTGTTCCTTGTAAACAAAAGGTTTAAACAGCAGGAAATTGGGTTTCTGTGTACTCAGCCAAGAGTAGAAAAATAGTCTCACAGGCTGACCATTACAACAACTTAATTTTTTGATATTTTGCACGTTTAATGTGAGGCTCCACCTTCGGAGCAGTGTGCATATATGACAGAAAATAAGGAAAAGGATTTTTATGAGTTAAATGATGATGGATGGTTCCTACCTTGGTGTCTCACCATTTTTAGGTTTGCGAAGGAGTACAGTTCATCCCCACATCGTGGTTATGGCGCTGGAGTAATCCAGGTGTTGAAGAAGCTCTCATCCCCTCAGTTAAATGATGTGTATCAGCCAGCGAGGGACCAGTTTAACGGTCGGGGCTCCTTTGGAAATGGAGGGGCCATGAGAGCAGCTCCCTTCGCCCTGGCCTTTCCGGACTTGTCTGATGTTAAAAGGGTGAGCAGGGGTCTTTTGAATGTTGGGTTTTCTCTATATATACAGGTCTGAATATAAACCACATCTTTAAATTTGCTCTCTTCTTCTGCAGTTTGCCCATCTGGGCGCCATGCTGACGCACTCTTGCTCTCTGGGTTATAATGGGGCGGTGTTGCAGGCGCTAGCTGTGCACCTCTCCCTTCAGGGGGCACTGGACTTGCCTCACCAGTTCATCAGCAGGCTAATTGACGAGATGGAGGAAGTGGAAGGTGAAGAGGCTGCGCGCAATGATGCAAGAATGTGAGTAGAGTGGTCACAGGCAGCGAACGCAAGCAGGGTTTTTCCTCCAAAGGAAAACATTGTAGTTTTTCTGTAACTTATTTTGTTACTTGAGGTTTTGTTTACTGAAGCATAACAAATCTTTGTCATACAAGGTAACTCAGACTCAAAGACTTTTTAAATTAGACTTTCACAGCAAAAGGTCAACATGGGGCCAGAAAAAATAACCTTAGGAGGAATTTATGTCTTTAAAAATGTGTTTTAAAAGGTTGAAATATCCCTTTTCATGCTGTGTGAGATTTATATATGTTTAATGTATGCTTTTGCAGTTTAAAAGAAGCAGAGAAGCCATTCTGTGAACGTCTCCACCGAATCAGAGACCTGATGGACAGGAGCAAAGTCAGCATAGAGGAAGTCATCTCTGAACTGGGTCAGTATCTCCGTTATCGCTGACGAGGAGGGATATGTGATCTGGTTTGCTTGTTTTCAGGATTACGGAAACATTTATTTAAAGATTTACATAAGAAAGAGTGATTGACAGATTTTGGGTTTGATCTAAAATTAGAGGTGACTTTAAGAGTCAATCTGAATCTGGATCTGGGTTTTTTTAGGACGTGTACATGCACAATTATATCTAGATTCATGAAACCTGCCTAATTTTGTTCATACCACCATGCGCACGTTAGGGAATCAGTCATTCCAAACCGCCACCTCTGACTATCACGCCCCCATTTTTCTATGGCGACAGTGAGACACAGCCATTGGTAGGTGAATATCAGAGGAGGAACGCACTTTAATACAGAGAGGTTATTACCAACTTGGCTGAATGAACCATCTTCAAAGAACATGATGAATAACACCATTACTATTTTTTTTATTTTTTTTTACATATTTCTCCTGATTTATTTATTCTAAGTAAATTTCCCCATTTTATTTTATCTTTTTGTATATGAGGAAGTATTGATAGGGGTTAGGGAGCAAGCCACATGTGCAATAAGGCCACGATTCACTTCCTTTCTTTACATGTCCATTTCCTGTTTCTCTCAAATGCCACCACAAAAAAATTGCCCGTCTTTGTGACTTTTACCAGGTAATGGCGTTGCAGCTCTCCACTCCGTCCCCACTGCAATCTTCTGTGTCCTCCACTGCCTGCAGCCCCAGGAATGCCTTCCAGAGAGCTACGGCGGCGTGGAGAGGACGATAGCATACAGCCTGGCGCTGGGAGGGGACACTGATACCATAGCCTGCATGGCCGGGGCCATCGCGGGGGCCCACTACGGCATCGAGACCATCCCTAAGTCCTGGATAAGGTGCTGCGAGGGGGCGGAGGATGCTGACCAGTATGCAGAGAGGCTTTACAAGCTGTACCACCAGTCGCCACTGGGGGACAAAGGAGAGACAGGCGAGCAGAGTGGTGAAAACAGGTCAACCGCTGCTAATGGCACAGAGAAAAAAACTGGAGTAGAGTGATGGATCAGCCAGATTGTGATTAAGAGACTTTCACACATAAAGAACACAAAAAAGACTTTAAATTTTTAGTTTTGTTTGGAAAAGCCTTTTTTTGGGGATTTTAATGGTATTAAATAATTTAAGCTTTGAGGAGGGAAGTGCTTTTTCCAAACTGTCAACATGAAATTTATTAAGTATGTGAACATTAGAGCTGAACAAAATTTCCAGTCTTAATTTTGAGAATGTGGCTTTTACACAAACTGCCAAACATCTCTGAACGCCAATCCAAAAAATGGTCAAAATATGAATAAACAGCATGTTCATACACGCGCTCTTTTTCTTGCTTTCCCCCTGATTTATGTCTTGTTTTATCAATTTGGTGAAAAATATTTAATAAACTTTTTTTATTTTCTTTTTATTTAAAAGGCCTGTACGAGTGTTCTCAGACTGGAAAAGCACATCTATTTCAGGAACATCTGCTCTATTGAGATGCTTTTGTGATGCTTATTCACGCAAACTTATAGCAAGTACAGACGAATACAAACAGAATCTGAATATTGCAAGAAATCGGGAAACGTCAGGAACACCAAGTTAGTACGAGTGTGCTGATATGTTTGAAATACTTTATTTTTTTTGTTGATTACAAAGTAACAGCAAGGAAGGACTGACATGCAGTAAATGGCAGAGTCCCCTGCAATGCTGAATTTCAGTGTTTATTTTATTAAAAAAAGTTAATCAACATCTTTCAACAACAAATATGGATTTAAATTGTGTCCCCTGTAAATCCTAATGTGTTTTGAACTTAAACATCTTGCAAACAATCTTTTACAATGAACTTAAATGAAAGTTGTGAATTTAAAATACCATTAAAAAAATGCAAGTAAAACACTTTAAAATGCCCCTTTGCATAAAACAGCAACACTGCATTGTCAGATATAATTTAACATTTAATATAATGTATTGGATAATCCATGGAAAAAGGCTTATTTTATAGGTAGCTTTCAGTTATCTGCATGTTATTGAAGATGCTATCCATGTGTGTTCAGTAGAAATTACAGGTTTTTGTCTGCAGGGGCGACCTCTAAGAAGAGCTGCAGGGCCACTGTTAACTTGTCAAACACTCCTGGGCAGAGCTTGTAATGGATGAAGGGTACATAGACTATAACTCCACTTAAGATAAATAAAGCCACGTAGAGGTACTCAATCTGAGGATTGTCTATAATGGGTGCCAGCACGAGGAATATCGCTGCAGCAAGGACCAGTATAGGAATTACAATGGGAACCTGTGGGGAGAGGAAGAACCAGGCATGAGGACAAGATGTTATTGTCATGTAATGTTAAAAAAATGATGACATTTAACCTTGTACGGCCTTGGGAGGTCCGGCTTCTTGATTTTGAGATAGATGAGCCCAGACAGGACAATGGCATAGAAAAACCAGGCGGTGAAACTGAAAACAGCAAAGGAAGAGAAATTTAAGACAAACACAAAAAGTAATGTGTGTAAAAAAACAAAGTAGAAATGGAGCAGAAACAGAGTCAGCCTTCACCTGAAGTAGTTGACGATGCTCTGAAAGTCTCCAGGAATCAGCACCACCAGGGAGATTATTGTGGTGAAGATCAGCGCCGGAGATGGAGTCAGTCTGTGGACGTGGGCCATGGACAGAATATCCGGCTGCAAAACCGGCACAGGTCTGTGTAAAACTCTGCACGTAGCTTTATTTTAAACAGGTGTATGCGTTCTCATAAGACAGAGAGGCTTTTACCATGTGTCCTTCCCGGGCAGCGACAAAGCACACACGGCCACCGCTGAAGAACGTCCCGTTTAGAGAACCGAAAGCTGACAAGGCTGCAGCCACAGACATGACCCACCCCCAGCTGCCCAGCACCTTATTCCTGCAGGGAATAAAGGGGAAAAAACACCTTCTGTTGACCTAATTAGGAAGAAACCCTAAGGAAGGATGTGATATCACGTGTAATATTTATCTTGAAAGGTGCTGTTTGAATAAAATTTTACTTTGCTGAATGGGGCTTTTCCTGGTGTGACCAAGTTTAACATTACAAACATCTGTTCTGAGGCCCCTTCTGCTTACATAATAATAATGATAATAATAATAATAATAATAATAGATTTTTATTTGTAAAGTGCCTTTCAAGAAACCCAAGGATGCTTTACAAAATAGAATAAATAAACAAAAAAAGACTAGAGTTTGAAGGTTTTATTGGCAAGGTGAATTTTGAGAAGTTTCTTGAAGGGCTCCAGTGACGGGTTGTTGTGAAATTCATATGGGAGAGAGCTCCAAAATGACACCCAGATTGCGATCCTTGGGGGAAGGCCAGATGAGGCAACCATCTATATCAATGAGTAGATCGCCAGTCTTCTGGAGTAGGGGGGCCTCAAGCAAGAACTCTGTTTTATTACTGTTGAGCTCGAGTAGGTTAATTGACATCCATATTTTGATTTCATGCAGACAGTTGACAAGTGATTGTGGGGGGAGCAGGGTAGAGGGTTTAGCACAGAGATAAAGTTGTGTATCATCAGCATAGGATTGGAAGCAGAGACCATGGCGGCAGATGATCTGACCAAGGAGGAGCATACAGACAGTGACGAGATGGTTGTGTGACACTAGCAGTGAGCACCTCACAGTAGTAATGCTCTTTGCTGCCATTCCTTCTATGTTTGAAGTGTTTGGAGGTAACTCATAAGAAATTTTCCTTACAGTGGAATGATGAGTCTTATGAGAAATCACATCAACTGTGTAACATAAGTTTCATAATTATTTACACAGTGGGTAAATTTAAATTACCTTTTAATCACCTATGTATCCCACGGGATGATTTAATCTCTGCTACCATGGCAGGGAGCTAAAATACTAATATAGAAGATTCAAAATAGAGACAGGATGGCAACATCTATCTTTTAAATACAGTCTGTGTTTTCAACTTACAAAAGCCCCATTTGTTTGACCATCAGTAATTTTAATGCATATCACACGACTCTACAGAGAAGATGATTTCTTCTGGTTTTCTTCCTGCTCTATGGGAGAAGTAATAGAAAGGTCTTATCAAGTTGAGAACAGGTGTTGTCTTACCCCCAGGTTACTGCTACCGCACTTGAGGACATGAGCTCTTTAGGCGTCATTACTGTCAGATAGCTCACATTCACCAGCAGGTACAAAGTAGTCACAAGAGAAATGGCTATCAGCACCGCCCGAGGAAGATTCACCTGTACCAAAAAACAAGAAAGACAAGACTGTTATGTTTGACTAACCTTGATTACACATTAACAAAGCAGTCTCACAGAATAAAACAAAACCTCCTTGAATATTTACTTTTCTTTGAATACTTTGCCAAACCATGGGAAATAAAAGCTCACCAAGCAACACCAAGTACCAAGTTTCATGCAGTCAGGACAAACTGGAGAATTATTATGAACCAACATTTTCTAAAAATAATAAATAAAAACTTTAAATTCCTAATTTAAAAAGTCATATATTTTACTAAACACTGTCAAGATCAGTAACTAAAAAAACATTTATTCTGGAAAATTTGGAGACAGAAGAATTGTTTGATTGAAATCGTTGAAATGCTTCTTGTTATCAAAATAATATTCTGTTTCTTCATCCATGTATTTTATATTTGCAGCACAACTTTATTTGCAGTCTTTGGCATCCAGGACATAGTCATCGGTGTAAGAACCGCAATTACAACAATCCTAACAAAGTCCTCTCGTGTACCTTTAGTCACCTCAGACACTTTAAACACTGATTTACAGCATTGTTGGAATGTGTGTTGGTACAAAATCAATAAATTACCTGAAACACAAATTCAGAGTTTAGGGGAAAAAAACGGTAAGTGGTCATTTTTCTCAGGATAGCGGCAAGACAAGAATCATATTTCCCCTGCAGAATCTTTACCAAAGCGCAGGTTTTAAGCTGTATTTTAAAAATATAGCGTCCATAAATACTACTATTTCGACCCACTTCTGACCGTTTCAGCCTCACCTCTGGTCTGTTCAGCTCCTCTATCACATAGTTCAGGTTGCTCCAGCCACCGTAAGACCAGAGACCTTGAAGTAAAGCCTTTCCCAGAGTGTTCAAAGAAAACTGAGTTCCTTGAAAAGCATTCTCAACGTTAAAATTTTCCTCAATCACAGTGCTGCCCTGTAAAACTTTCACTAGCCCTCCAATTACAATGAAAGTGAGTGAAAACACTTTGGCCACCAAGAAGATCACCTGCACTCTGAGAGCAAGTCGGACATTCAGGATGTTGGTCATGGCTAAAATCAGAATACTAAAAGCTGCAAAGCATTTCACAGCCAGCTGAGGAGGTGGACAGCCTGGGTAAAAGGGAGCCATGACATACTGCGCAATGGCCATTGACATCGCTGCAATGCTGGAAGGTTTCACAAGCAGGATAAAAGTGATTGCCGCAAAGAAAGCTGGGAATGAACCATAGATCCTCAGGATGTAAGTAAATTCCCCACCGGATTCAGGAATAATGGTCCCAAGCTCAGTGTAGGAGAGAGCCCCAAACAAAGCCACGACACCTGAAAAAACCCAGATTAACATGCTGGCCCCAGGACTTCCCACGTAGGCCAGGACATACTGTGGGGACATGAAGATACCGGATCCAATCATGGTTCCGGAAACTATTGCTATACCGCCAATCAACCCAATTTCCCTCTTCAGTTGCAGGCCTTGGTTTTTTGGGGTTTTGTCCGCCATGGTCAGAGAGAGCAGGGAGCACAATACGACACGTCCACAGAGCAGACCGAAAAGACCACAAAGAATTCAGACGCTACAAGCTGCAAAGAAATGGTTTCAAAAAGAAATCACGTGGTGTTAAAACCTACTTGTGTTGCCTTCAATTAAATATTAACTCTACAGTTTTCTAACTGTGTGGAAAAAGTGCCAACCACTGCACCAATGAGCCACCAGTTGGTTATGGCTGAGATTATTATAGCCAAAACCAATATCAGTTCTCATGTTACTACACTTTGTCCTGGCCTACTCATCTAAATCAGTAAGAAGATAAAAAAAAATGCACAATCATGAGTGGAGACGCACAGTGTTGGCATGCTTCATCTGTATTTTGACTTTCTATAAACTACTAATAGCAAACAGAGAAATTCTTACTTCTGGATGTTTCACCTCCTCAGTTAAATAATTTAAAGTGTTCCAGCCATCATACGACCACAAGCCCTGATAGAAAGCAATGCCAATGGAGCTGACCCCTACATTGGTTCCCTCAAAGGAGTCCTCAAAGTTCTCAGTGCGGCCCTGGAAAAGCATCACAATGCCTCCCAGGATGATCACAACCAGGGCCACCACCTTCACTGCCATGGTGACCACCTGGATGCCTGTAGCCAAGCGGACGCTCAGACAGTTGATTATAGCCAGCACCAAGATTGATCCAGCAGCCACGAACTTCACCGCCAGCTGTGGAGGGGTGCAGCCTCTGTAAAAGGGGGCCACAGCGTATGTAGCAAAGCTGAGAGCGATTCCTGTGCCACTAGCCGGCCTCATGACCATGATGAAGCTGAAGACGAACATGAAGGCCACCACTTTCCCTGCAGTCTGCAGTATGTAACTGTACTCAGCTCCAGACTCTGGTATGATAGTGCCCAGTTCAGCATAGCACAGCCCCCCCAGCATGGCTATCAGTCCACAGCAGGACCATATAATGAAGCTGGCCCCTGGGCTCCCAATAGTTGAAAGGACATACTGGGGAGAAATGAAGATGCCGGATCCAATCATGGTCCCATCGATGAAGGAA
>VOQK01002063.1:0-14294 GCA_015052645.1 Benitochromis conjunctus
AGCACAGCAGAGTCTGGGAACGGGGTGTTCAGTCCAACGGATAATGGGTATGAACACAGGAGTGAAATTTATCATGCATATTAAACCACAAGACTGGCCTCAGAATATACAGTGTATAAAATGATGCACAGGACGTGGTGGGAAAACAAAAAGAGGGGAAGAAACCATAAAGAGAGGAAAACCTGGGTCCAAGCCAGCCCTCCCCCAGCTGGGAGATAAAGATGACTGATATCTGCTCCACTTCCAGCCCAATCTCTTTAATGCTAAAAGGAGCCAAGGATAGGAGCTAAGAGAAAGGGGAGGGAATTGGGCACAAGGAACAGCAACTCTTTTACCCTCAACCAAGTTTAGCTCAGTTGAATTGCAGACACCGCACTCTCTTCATCACTTTACCCCGCTTCGTCTTGCTGTCTCCTCCTATATCTTTGACTAACACACTCTTGTTTATGGTAGCAGACAAACACCAACATCAGGTCCCTGGGCAGATGTGCTTCCCAGTGTTTCGCACAGAAAACGGATTGTTCAAATGCTGAATAATTACCATGATAATCATCTCCATCCCACAAGGGTCTGAAAATGCATACCTGACATCTGACATTTGGTACCCATGGCTCCTCTCTCAATCTGCATAATCACATTCCTACCTAATTTCCATGCATATGTTTGGAAAAAAATGAGGCTGAATATTTTGCATTGTGGTGTGGGCTAGATAAGTATAGGTACCAAAGTACAGTTTATATACAATAGTGCTGAAAAAATTAGGGAAGTAATCAGTTGGTTGATATACAGAAAAGTGATCAGCAACAGTAAACATCTTACTAACCTTTGATGTTAAAATACAAATTTTAAAGCTTTCTACCTCAGCGGGTGAAAAATGCCTAACATTTTCTGGGTCCAGCTTCTCTTAAATAAGGAATTATATTGGTCTTCTTTTCTTATCATTGCATACAGAACAGCTTTGGGTTATGAACATTTGATAGGACGTTCAAGTCTGAGATAGATATTATTTTTCTTAAATGTCTTAAATGGCATTTCTTAAACTAAAACAGTGATTAGCAAAACTTTTAATTAATTCCTCCCTTCAGTAGTTATTTTAGCCTCCATGCCCTGAAAACCGGACTTATTTTTCATCCCAGGAGAAGAAAACTAACGTTATATTGAATTTTTTTTTTTTTTAAAGAGAGAAAAAGGTTACCAAGACACCCGTGTCAGCACTAGAACACTTTATTTTGATAATTTCATCACATGCATCACATTCGTTTAAGTTAATTTAACATTCTTTGGTCATGCATACCTCCCTGGAGACACTCTATGCCCTCCAGTTTGGGAAATGGGTTAAAAGTGGACTAAATGTTTAATTGATTCATCAAAAAATAATCAGTATAAAAAAGACATGAATAAAAAATAATTAGTTATATCCTTAAGCATACTTTCTTCGTTCTGAACGTACACCACCAGTATCAAAGGCTGTGCTGAGACCTTTTGGGTATTGTACAGTAGTTATCACCTTTGATGCACAAAGGCTGTAAATATGACCCGTGACGGAGCATAAAGGTTCTCAGTAATGATCATATACTTTACTTGAATAGTACACGAAAAAAATACTTTCATGTACTAAGATTAGGTACAGCAATAGACAACAATACTGCTTCTCCTTTATATTGGACTTTCTCAAAGGACATTTCAATACTATAGATCATTTCCAGGCCACTACTGTACAAATGCATTTGCCTATGAGCATTAGTGCATGGCAGGTTTTTCATTGTTTTGCCATTCAAATAAAGCGTTGACTATAGTCTCACACTTTGTGGGTGTTCACATCCTTTTTGGATGAACGCTGTTAGACTCTTAGCTTTATTTACAAAAATCTACTAAACATAGACACACACACACACAACATGAGAGTCAATGCAGGTGTATTGTGTCATTAATTATAGGTCCTCTATGACCTAGCAAACTGACAAATCTTCTCTGAAAACGCAACAGGTTTAAAGCCGGCGTAAGGGAATTTTCCATGTAAATTAACATCTATTAAATTCAAGCACTTCCCAACCAAGTTCACAAAATGGTAATTATACCTATCAGCACCAGCTAAATATCTCTATTTTGCATTTTCGAAATGTGATTGAGGCAACATTGCCATTGTTTGCCAGAGTTGAAGAGGGAGAAACCGTAACAACAAAGATGAAACAAGCAACAGCTAACAGGAGTGAGAGAAAAAGATGATTGTAGGATTTAGTCAAATACTCTAAATGCCAGAGGATCGACTACAAGTTTAACTGCTATATATTTAATTATAAAAAAGAATAATATCACAAATAAAGCAGCTGCCAGGTCACAGATAGAAATGTGACATTTATGGTTAAGTATTTTTAGAGGAACATAAGAGGAACCTCTTTATTAGTCTACAATATTTTTACCTAATAATCACATTAAAAGACTAATTCAATTTGTCTTTTTGGACATTTGATATTTGAAACAGTGTTTACATATAAACAAAATTACATTTGTACAGTATATTTGACATTCTGTTGTCATTTTCCATGTTTTAATAACAAACCATAAACATAGCATTAATAAATAAACAGATTAGTGCTGGTAACAACAGGTCTACCCCTAAATTTAACGCACCTTCTAATCCAAAACCTTTAAATCAGTTCAAAATACCAACAACGACTGTAAACCCTTTGAGAAGTCACAGGTGAAACCTGTTTCATTAAACCTGACTCGTGTCTTTATGATCAATGTGGTGCTATAATAGCAAGTTCTAAAGGATTCTTTAAGTTCACCCCCTCCTCCCCCAAAATGTGGATATGTATAAATGGGAAAGAAGTTTAATTTTGCAATGATTTTAAACAAATCATTCCAGTCAAAGGAAAAATACCTGTTACTGGTACTGGACACGATGCACCATTAAATTCATCCAGAAAAAATAAGTCTAAAAACCCCAAGCTGTTGCAACTGTTGGTGTCAAAGTGCATTTATCTATAATCAGAAAGAGATTTGACAAATTTGACCTGCAAGGGAGGACTGCTAGCAAAAAGTTTGGGTTTTTTTGGTCCAAAAAGACCGTTAGAACAAAAACACAGTTTGACAGTGAACGCAAAGGCAAAGATCAGGGCTTTTGGAATAATGTGCTCTGGCCAGATAAATCAAAACTAGAGTTATTTGACCACAGTAACAGTGGACATGTTTAGAGCCGAGCAAAGAAAGCTTTTTAGGAGAAGAACCTCAACAGCAGCTGTGAAGCCTCGTAATAGGAATGTTATGGTCTGGGGCTGCTTCTCTGCCTCAGGGATCGAGCAGCTTGCAGTCATTGATTCTACTATGAATCAGCATCATATCAAAGTGTGCTTGAAGATAATATTAGGCCATCTGTCTAAAATTTGAAAGTGGATTTTTCAACGGATCATGATCACATTCATGCTTGCAAATTCACCAAGGAATGACTCAAAAAGGAGAAGCGGGGGGGTTGTGGAATGGACTTGTCAAAGCCCAGTTTTGAATCTCATTTCAAATCTCTGCCCCCTTTTTTACGGGAATTTGAAAAAAAGTAACGCATGCAAAATCTCAAACATGGTGCATTTGAAGGAATTTTGAAAGAATGAAGGGTCATACATTTGAACAATGATCATGTCAAAGAAAATGGATGATAGTCAAAATGCAAACCAGAAGTTGTTTTTTCATTCTTAAAAAAAGCCTTTCCACTTACAAATTTTATTTATGATCTATATTAATAGATGCAATTCTTTATTGATTTATTTTTCTCCCAATAGCTAGTTTTAGTAGCTATAGGATTTAATCAGTAGGACTTGCACCTACAATAGATGCCCCAGTCACCTAACCCTTGACCCTACGGGGGGGTGGGCCTATATTGCTTCTTCAGACATGGCCTAAGGTGTAGCCACCAGGCAGACTCCCTCGAGCTCCTCCCTAGGCCTGGCTCCAGGGCAGGGATCGCCAGCTTTTTTCCATCACTCTGTGTCTGGTCCCTCACCAAGAACCAACTTGTCTTGGGAGACTCTACCAGGAGCAAATTTATCATAGTCCCTGAAATCACAGGCAGAAGCAAAGTTCTCCACCACCATAAGGTGGCGATTCATAGAAGAGTGTCAATTCACGGAAAAGATTGAATAAGGAGTTTGGCCATTTGGGAGGGTCTCTGAATACAGCCACTAAAAGGAGCCAACTGAGGTTGGATTCCTCTCGGAGGAAAGGTGAGGTGTTTCGGACATGTCACACCGGGAAGAGGTCCTGATGCAGAGACAGGACAGGCAGAAGAAACTATATCTCTTGGCCGACTTGGGAATGCCCCAGCGGAGCTGAACGAGATGACTGGGGAGAAGGAGTTCTGGACATCTCTCCAGAGAATGCTGCCCCCCACGACTCGGACCAATATAAGCAATAGAAGATGAACAGATAGAGGGATGAATTCACTGTTTCTATTACACCTTAGTCACATTTTGTCTCCAATACGGTGCCTTTTAAAACCCATTGTACAAACAGGAAAAAAAAAAGCTAGAAACACACTTCACACAGAAAGTGATATTAGGTAGTGGCATTAACGTGTGTACAGACCAGGTTCAAAAACGTTACTTATTTATCATTTTATCGTTAGCCAAGGTAGCAAAAGTCAAAATGTACCACCTTAGAAATCACCTTTTTGTGGTATTATAATGGAAATAATAATAATAAATACTAATATAATTGACAAATAACCAGTTATTAAAAAGAGATTATTCATCAGTGTTTAGCTCAGATTTTTTTTAACGCAGTGAAACAGCTTGCAAGGGATCCGCTAGACACTGTATACCAATTATAGTCCATATGCTCCTGAAATGCATACTAAGCTTTTTCTTTTCACACATTTCAGACATTTATAAGATATTAGGAAATAACAAGTTGGAAATGGTGAGAAGTGATTAGGCAGAGCACTTGACAAATATGGAAAACGCTGTTAGTCCCTGTTTAGCACTTGTACAGTATGCCTCGGTCTGAAGGTAGAGCAAGCAGGGCCCTCCCCCATCTCAGCACAACACATGGCCCACTCAAATAGTCACAGCTCTGCAGAGCAGCTTGGCTTCAGCATGAGCTCCAATCCCTCTCACTCTGAATCATGCTGTGATGGGACAGCAGTCCAGCCTCTCATATTTCCTCAAAAGCACAGTCACTGATACAAAGCTTGACTGGCAGCCAGATCCATCTCTGCAGCTTTTTGTTGCCTCCACCTGAGAGAAAAGCCCTTAAACTGTGATGGCCACTCATTCCCCTGACAGTGTATTGTGAGTTTTATTACAGAGTGGCTCTAGTCTAGTGTCGCCCCACAGAGGATCATCTCATGTGGTCTACCATGGGGTGTCTGTGTTTCATGTGTTACACACTGCAGGCCCAACAATGCAGGCCCTCCCCATGCCTCCCCCTCTCTTTGTTTCTCATTATTGAGCTAAATGGAATTAAGAGCTTTTCTACTGGGATCCTTTTTTCTGCATTCGCCCTTTTGAACAACCTGAGGGGGATTTTAACATGCTATTACCCTCTGACACAGTGCTGGTATTAGAAGTAGGAGAGTTGTGAGGTATTTAGCTGGGGCTACAGACAGTGAAATGGAAGGCAGGAAAAGGCCTGCGCTCTCCTGCGAGAAGAGATGGAGAGGGCGCCTGGGGGCAGCAGAGGTGGAAGGCCCCAGTCTGGGCCCTGTCCACTGCAACCTGCCAGACACAGTCTGAATCCCATTTATTCCTGGTGACCTTAAATAAAATGCTGGCTACCCCTGTGGGCCCCATGTGAGGCCAAAACCAAATGGGCTGTGTTCTCCACTCTTTCTACCCCACTGCTAGAGAAAATGAGCTTTATCTGTGGGGGAACTCGGGGCCATGTGACTAAATGCCCCCTTCCCTGCATGAGTTTCCCCACAAACCCAATTCCGCAGTTAATCTGCAAAGCTGTCGCCTTTTAATTACTGGCTTTTGGTATTGGAGTGTTCCGATGTGTTAACCATTTTTTGATTTATTTTTGCAAAGTTTCAACTTATATATCAGCAGGGCAGCTTGCGTGTTTGCCATTTGAGATATCATGAAAATGTACATATGCGCTCATTACACACACGCTCCCCAAGGTGACTTAGGGGCTGTCTGACAAATGTGTCACTTAATTACTGCAAAGAAACTGATAAAAGAAATATGTAATCCTAGTTAATTAAGTTAGGCTGTTAAACCAGTGGGCGGTGACAAGTATTAGAGAGGTGAGAAACTGTTAGATGAAATTCAGTGTGTGTCTTTCTAGCCTGTCGAGGGCTCACAGTGCACAATAAAATCCATCACAGATCCATATCAAGCTTTGATATTTAAGAACTGGTATGTGTAATGTATAAGTTAATAAATCATTCAATTCAAGACAGAGCCAGTGGCCTGGAAGTGACAATTTCATACCATGTTTGTATTTTCATGCATTGAAATCAAGCATAATCCCAGTTGTATCACACTCCGCTACCTGCCACATTCACAGCCTTCAACAATAGCTATAATACATTGCTTTGGAAAGCTTGCCGGTGGCAACAATGTAAAGATATTTATGTATTTCACCTTTCATTCATTTGATTGATTTATTTGTTTGTTTCTTGTTTCCGTGTTCTTTACGATACATATCTCTACTATCCCCACACTACTTCCCCACCTTTTTTTTTCTTCCAGGCATTGGCACCATATGCTATTTTAAATTTCTAGCTCTAAGAAAGCTGCCTACCCATCAACAGCACCTTTTTTGCCACATGAACCCATGCTGGTGGTTTTTAAGTGCCCACTACACATCCACGCAGAGCCAAAGTCTGCATGAGCAACTCTAATTAAAGTGGAGTTAATCACAAATAGCTGGATAGGGCCACAATTGAGGCATATGTTAAGAATGAATTACTAATTAGAGCGGCAAGCAGCGAGACAAGTCCCAGACTGCTTGAGAAGTCTCGGCACGTTACTAATATATGAAAAGGTATAAACAAACAGCAATCTGGTTGTTTAGCTCCTCCATCCCACTTACAAGGATCCAATTATGGCAGATCCCTGGAGCCGCCAATACAATCAGGCAAGAGTGAGTTGGCGTTATGATTAACTGTGAAGGCCACATACTCTCTATGGCTGCTCCAGCCAGCCAGCAGGCCTCCTCTGACAGGGGCGGTTATGTGGCTCAGTGAGCCCCAGGTCTCCACTCCCAGAACAGGCAACTGGAGAGCCCAACACAACAGAACACAACAAAAAACACAGCACAATCCTCAGATACTGCATTCAGGCTGTGTTGTAATACGTACAATCTAATTCACTGGATGGCTTACTTTTATAGAGCACCCCATAGGGTGTGGTATAACACACAATTAACATTAGAAATTCCTTGAACAATGCTTATGGCGCTGATGTGTTGAGGGAACACACCTGTTCCTCAGAACAATCAGACTACAGACCCTTACAGTTGGCAATTCCTCTTCTCCAGCAGAAGGACAAAATGTAGCCAAAACTTCCCATAAGCTCACAATCAGAATATTACAGAAGCCACTAATCTTTGTTGACAGCATTTTGTTTGATCAGCTGCTAGTTTCGACTTGAACCCCTTACCTGTGAGCACAAAAGCTGAAGTAGCTTCTGTCAGCAAAATAGCTGTAGAAATGGAATTATTCTATATCAAACCCTCTCCGGTGCAGCCCACATCCATACATCCAACTGTGCTTTTCACCACACTTTCGGCAGGAATATCAGTGTGCAGTGGAGAGGTAAGCTGGGCAATGGATGAAATGCGCTTTTTTGCCATTTATCATTCAGTGCTGGAGGTCGTGTACAGTTAGCCATCTGGATCACAGGGGCCTGTTAAACATTTTCCCCCATACCAGACTGTAAGGAGCAGCTGAGGGAGAGCGAGAGAGAGAGAGCGAGAGAGAGAGAGAGAGAGAGAGAGAGAGAGAGAGAGAGGCGAACATGTGGTGTTCCTGTGCAACTAGAGCTCTGTTGCACGAATGAATACAATAACAAAATGTATATTGTTTCTATGTGATAAGCAACATGTGAAAATAAAACCTGTGTATTGTGGATTGATATTCGGTCATTTTTAATAGACTTAAATGTTTGTTTGCCCCCCCCTTCTCCCCACAGGCAGTATGTGGTAACCTACTGTAAACTCAAAAGTAGAGGGGGTAACACTTGGATCATCACCAGTCATCCGGCATTAACGAGAAAGACACCTACAGACACGCCACTGGAGGTGAACAGCATGATATAGTCAGTCCTGCACACACATAGATGTACACACACGCACAAACAGGGAACTCTGCAGGTGGGAAACAACATGATCCAGTCTTAGCTTTAACCTGTGTGGTGCTGCCTAAGATACTCACAACAACACAGCCCACCTCCATTATCTTTGTTTCCTTTACTGTGAGCCAAGACTCCCCAGTGTTAAAAAAGGCCTCCCACCCTACTTCAATTAGAGACGCTGATTGGTACCAGTCCTTATTCCAGCAGGAAGCTACTCAACCTTCAGCTCAGTCCAACTTTACACTCCGTGAACCAATCTAGATTTTCCTCTTGCCCTACTTCTTGTTTGGTCTCAGGTATAATAGGTCTGTTTTGAGAGTTTCTGTGTATTGTATTTGTGTTTGTTTTAAAGTACACTATGTTAGTACGGCAGCACCGGCAACCCCCCTCCAAATGATTAATATGTGGGCTTATGGTGGAGCTGTAGGGTGAGAGGGGCGAGGTCGAGACTGGAGATTTGTCTGTGGTTTAATTAGTGCATTCCTGGCAAATTCTCCTGCCATAATTACGGCCTTGGTTCTTTCTGACCTTTCCAGTATTTTCTGCATGTTTGGCTTTTATCAGATCATGTTTTATTCAGGATCTTTGTTGTATGCATTTTGTCCAGACACCGTCTCTGCTCGTAAAGAAAAAGGGAAAAAGAAACAACACTTTAGGGATGGCCAAATGGTACTTCTATCCTTTATCATTTCCCTTTGATTCTTTCTTTTTTCCTCTCCACTTTCAGAAATTACAATGTTCCACCATAAAGCAATGGGGCCAGTGTGGCACTGGCTGAGAGGCTTGTCTAGAATTCAGGCATCCATATTTATAAACATGTCATTCTGTTTGCTTTCATGAAATTCAATTTTGCACAGATGAGAAAATAAACATTCAAACAACATATGAATACCTTTCCTTGACCCCCATCAGCTTCTCCGTGGAAATAAAAGAAACTATAATTTTCCTTTGATATGCTCTTTTTCACACCGGGGAGGAGATGAGAGACAAAGTGTCTAAAATGTATAGTTCCCATAACACATGACAGAAAAAAGCAGGAAAGCATCAAGCCTTAGAATAAGGGACAAAATCACAATGCTGTCCTATCAACAGATTTAGGTCCGACTAACAACAAACGTAAGATGGAAATGTGGAATCCATACCTTTCACACTCTGTACCCGCACTGCCACCGTATCAGTAGAGAAAAGTCATAAGATGACTGTCTATATAATGTATGCATATAGGAGCGTGTGCACGCGCACACACACACATATATATAAAAACATAACACCACATATATATAAGAGCACAGGCAGCACTGGGGGGATATAGACTGCCAGGGCCCCTGTGGGGAAGCGATGGCTTCCTGTTTGCAAGCCTTTTTTTAGTGAAAATGCTTAAAACGGGCCAAACGAGAGCAGTGCTTATCCAGCAAAATTGCTGCTAGATGGAGCAGAAAGTGCACAAATTTTCTATGACACCCCAGTAATGAGGTTTTATATTGACCCAGGCGTTGAGTGGAAGGGCTCTCTGCTCCTCTTCTCCTAAACCCAGTCAGCTCTCCTCAACCTCTATTTGGGGCCCCCGTAGGATACAAAAATCAGCATGGGCTCAGAGGTAGCAGAGGAACAACGCACAACTGCACACGTGACACGCGTCATGTACTCACATCTTCGTTCTAATGCTGATTTCCTTAAACTGTGAGGAAAATAAAATATACACTTTTTTCATGCTATCGCAGGTGCTTTGGCGAGAAGCTCTGACTGCACTTTCTTCACAAATGTGAGCGCTAACATCAATTTTAGAGGCTTTAGAGGGAACAAATATTCACATCGTATCACCTCCGCTGTTTCGTGTTCATTCTGCTTTGCCTCAGTTTGAGTATTATTCATTTTATTTAGCAGAAATGTAAATGTTCAATAAAATGTCATTTTTATTATTGTAAAGATGCAATTCATGGACACTGGGTTATGTGAGATGTGACATTTTCCTCCTCTTCTGCAGTTTAGATTCGGGGGGGCTGGAGCATATTGCAACTGTCATAGGGCAAGAGGAGGGGTACACCCTGGACAGGTCGCCTGTCTGTCGTAAGGCTGGCTCAAACAGAGTGCATCAATTAATTAGGAAAGAAGATTAATTGCTTGTTAGTTGTTTTGTCTGGATATAAATGCCAGCTTGTCCAGTGTGCGCCGCTGTCACGTTTCTACATCATTTGAAACCGAAGTGTTTCTGTTGACTTTACCAGACAATTATCAGTTTAATCCAAATGGTCAATTCTCTGATATTCTTTTGTTGAATTAATAAAAATAAATGTTACATGCAGCCCCAGAATCAATGTTTAAAAGTCTCCTGAGCGCACCATCTAATAGAAATTCAAAACATTCTGTGCCGCTCAACAAACCATTTGTACACAAAATTATCATCCACTATAAGAACAGTAACTCATTTGCAACAGTTAAAATTTTCCCGTAAACTGATGAAAAGCAGTTATTTTGGGTTCTTTTACATTTATGTTTGTATTTTGAAGTAGAGAGCCGGTGCCTCCAGAGAAAGCCTGCTCCTCTTTAGAGAAGCCAGTCTAGACATTCCTCCCCGCCCATTAAACTGTCTGCTGGTTTTAATGAAGGTGAGAAAAGTTGATGTGATTAGCCATTACTGAAGCCTGCTCCGACCGCACCTGCTGAAAATATCCCTCTACAACCTGCTAATATGTTTCGTATTAATGGATTATTTCAGCTTAATCCTCTTTTTCTTTTCCATTGCACCAGAATTGCACCCATGCTTATGGTAATCAAAATTTGTACAAGGCTTGTGGCCACCCCTGAGAAATTACAGGAATAAGATTTAATTTTTACAACAGAGAATAAAATATACAACATTTTATTTGGGTAAGCGTAAAATATTTTAAAACATATTTTGCTGCAGTGTTATTTCGTGTAAATTAACTGACTGCAGTTGCTAGCATTTATATAAAACTGTACAAACAAAAAGTGTAGCTGCTTTGATAACTGTGCATGCTTTCTGTTTGATCAAACTCTCCCTGAAGACATCCCCCTCCCAGAATCCTAAGTGCCCGAGGCAGGGGTCCATGATGCATGGCTCTATATCCTGGAGCTGGAGCAAGTAAAGGTCAGCACTGGATGTTTGTGAAAACCACGAGGGTTGCCTGTCTCTAAACAGTTATTGTATCATACAGTAGTGAATGTGTACCATCTTGCACCGGGGGTTAACACTGATTTTCAAAACAGAAAGAAAACAAGACTAGAACCAACATCAACCTATCTATGCTTCCTAACATAAAAGAAAGGTAAAGCATCGGTGTGCTCCGAGGAAACGCACAGCGCAACATAGGCCTCTCATTACTACTGTTTCCTATGTCCATCAGGACAGCATCCAGCAAGCTATTTTAAGCAATGCATCACCAGTGAGTTTTGCACTGTCTGCAATCCCCTGATGAATTATAAATGTATACGTGGATGGAAATAATTTTAGCACATCATAATTATTACGCTGCTTTTAGAGAAGAGGATTGCTTCTAAGAATGGTCGTAAAACTTTCATAGTTTAGTCATAAGCGGTATCACAGTGACAAACCTTTAACCACTGCATCTTAGCCCATTTAGCTGTGTTTTCTCTATAATCTGTCTGAGGTGCCAAGATTCAGCCTGTGCTTTCTGACAAACATAAGCCTCAAAGGCCACTCACAATGCATTAAGAATGTTTTCTTTTTGACAGACATCAAAATGTGACCTTTAAATGATTCTTGTTATCAGGGAAGCTGAACAAGAAAATCAATAGGATGCAGCCGGAGAGGAGGGATTAATGCAGGGCAAATTGATCATTCCATTTCATTTTCATCCTGATTTGATGTGCGAGCCATACACACCTAATCTGACCACAAACTGCTTTTAACACTTCAGAGGAAAATCCTTTGAGCAGGAAAAAAAAATAAAAATACAACAAGCTCAACAAGCTTCTCAGTTACACAAGCGATAGGGCAGGAGTGTGAGCCTTTACTGACAGTTAACCTTAATAATAAAGAGGCTGCATTTCCCTTTCCTTTCATCACTTCTCTGTGCTTTTTATAGCGTGCCTCAGTGCTGTTTCCTCTATCCACCACGGGGAATACACAATGGCAGAGCTCATTGTCTATTTCACACAGTTTGGGTCCATCAAACTGCAAAAACAAATACATTAATCATCAGAACACATTGATAGATCATTAATTATTGTACCTCACTGTTGATGTCACACGTTGTTGAATCCTTTCACAGATAATCAGAGCACTTTAGTGGAACTTCATTAAACAAACTGTTCATTTACAAAGCCAAGTCTGGACGTGCAGGCACAGAGTCAAAGAGATAAAAGACAATATTTTTCTTTTAAAGAATCTTTCAGTAAACATTAAAAGGAATATCTGCCCTAGAAGAATTGCACTATTTCCCACTTCCCGCACACAGCTGAGATTGGGAGCGTATTACCGCTGAAATGCCAGCGCTCGACAGATAACTGCGATAACAAAGATAGCAAATCTGGGAAATGAAAAATGGCACTTCTCTTCTACAAGGAGATACATCAGTGTTTATTAAATCAATGCCAGACAGAGGAATCTGAAGGTAAAATAATGAACCACTTATAAATGATCTTTGCTTCGCTGGGCCTTACCTGATCAGGGTGTTCAGGGACCACCAATGCGAGGCATATTAGAAGAGGTCTATTAATCCTCGTGCTCTTCATAGCTGACTATAAAATGGGTGAGTCCTCTGTGACTTACTAGGCACATCCTTTTTAATTTTTCAACATAAAAAAAAGTCAGCCACACAACTTTCATTGATTGGGTGTGAAAGTTTGGGTTGTCTGTGTATTTCTGCTTTAAGAGAGTGGATATTTCATTATGGTGCTCTGGGACACACATTACGCAGTTCTGCTACCTTTTCGAACAGCATCCATGGCAACTAGAGAGCCTGCTCTCCCTGCAGAAATGTGCTTTTAATTGAGTGACATCTAATCAGGCAGTGAAATACAGCAGTAGAGTTAACAAAACAGGTCAACGAGGGACAAGGACTACCAGCTGCAATCGCCCGTCACAGCACAACACTTGGTTGTGGTGTTGACTAACATGTATTAGTCTGGTTTTAATGATCAAAATTATAGGGTTGGAGGTATTCTTCACAAGATCCTTGGGTGAATGTGTGATTGGATATGATGAGCCCTTCTTAGGACTACACGAGCTCGGGGAGGAGGAATGCCTTTGATGTAGAGAAATTACTGGAGCTAAGAGGTCTCACAAGCTATGCCTTAACACATATTAAACAGGCTCTAAAGGATGAATTTTTCACCGTCATCTGTATTTTATTTTCCTTCATCGTGTTGCATGGTGTGCAAGGCTTTGCTGTCTCTTATTTTCTTCCTCTAACATTACTTGTGTTTTTAACTGCAATAGCACTTCCTCCTCATTATCAGATGTTGAATCAGTGCACAGGGGGACACCATCAACTCCCCTCAACCTAAAATCATCTGTGGTGACGGCACTCTGTAGTGACATACATAGATAGAGGGGGTAAAAGCACAGTCTCAGTAAATTGTCTGCCTGCGCTTTGGGGAATCATTGGAATTCATGATCTTTTCTCAGTATGCTAACAATAATCTTCCACTAGCTCTGTCTCGCACATCACTAGGCATAGCAAACACTTGTCTTCACTGAGTCTCAGGCAGCATCAGCTTCTCCTCACCATGCAAATTTCAGAGCCGTGCCCCTCCTTTGTATTACAACTATGTCCTCAACCTTTTCCAGTCACTACCCTTCATGCAGCTGGATGATAAAAACCAGCGCACATGAATAGTTTGAAACACACCTTAATTCTCATAGAGGATTGTGCTTTGATAAACCATTGAGTTGTAAACAACTTTCAAATGGACTTTTTATGGCTTTTGATTGCAATAAGATGCATTCTAAAGCTCTCAAAATGCATCTCCTAAACAAATGCCCCGCTACACAAGCGAGTGTGCCCTCACTACAAA
>VOQK01002063.1:19790-33713 GCA_015052645.1 Benitochromis conjunctus
ATTAACTGCATCATTAGCAGAACAATTGTTTACATGTCATACAATGTATAGTCTTACAGAAAGAGAGAAATGTTTTCATCCTATAAAGAACAAGAAAAGGTTGACGAAGACAGCATCATATTTAGCAAGAAAACAAAGAATAGTTCATTTAAAACTAATTGCTTGTGATAATACGCAATATTTTGTGATAATACATCACAGGGGGAACGATGTATCATGATGATTACAAACAGTTATTCAGCATCTGCTTTAATTTAGCTTTTCAAAGATTTTTTCCCAAAGATGTTCTATTTTTTTTTTTTAACTTAAACTACATAAAACAGTCAAATCTAAATACAGCTGAGAGCAATAAAATGTTTAGGTTCGTTTAGGTTGCACAAAGTTAAGATGCATTTTATATTTAATAGCACTATAGTATAGATTTTTTAGATTGTACAACAACAAAATACAATTATTTTTGAAGCTCCCTCAACTGATCAGTGCATGCACATTGTCTTACATCATTGTTCTGCAAAGGTTTCCATCTTGATTTGAGGAGGAAGACTGCCAAAATGCAGTTAGTTTAAACAATAGAAACACAGACAGACAATTACCTAGTCCTGAGGGAGTCACAGACTAAAGAGCTGGTCAATATTTCTGTGCAACATATGCATCAAAATGGCTGGGTCAGCTCCAGTCTCTTGCTGCTCATTCCGTTCTCTCCCTCTAAGTGCCTCTTCTCCCAATCTATGTCCAAGGGGAGTACAATTGCCACATCACTGAAGTGAATGTGTTGATGAATTTACCCTTTATGTTTGACACCTGATATGTAAAAGCACGGCTTATGTTCAGAAGCAATGAGCGGTGCTTTGACAATGTCAATATTTCTCTCCAACATGCAGAGTAGGCATATAGACTAATGACAGACCAAGTATATCAGCAAATGAGTGCACAACAGGGGCAGAGGACTGGGGGGAATTAATAGCTCCAGCAACAAATGACCTGACAGGACAACTGCAAACACACAGACAGACAAAGAGGCTGGAAAACATACACAAACACACACACGCACACACACAAATGCCACGATACACTCACATACGTATATTCTGTCATACTCAACCACAGGGCAATGTTTCTTTTTTAATATGAAAATGGCTGTAGGAAGACAGTATACCCACAGAGTACTGTGTGCATGTCACTCGTGGTAGCATGTGCAAGATAATAACATTTTTGAATACCCATGTTGCTGTGTTTCAAAGGCTCCTCCATTAACAGTATCTTGTTCTGGAATATAACCAAACTCCTTAGTGACTTTCACCCAAGGCAGCCTACTTTATTTAAGGCAGCTGTGGCCAGGTAAACAGATTTTTATTCCTTCAGTTCTTCAATAGAAAAATCCCTTACTTACACCTTATTTGATGCTCCCCCTGACACCCTCCACCCCTAAGTTCTCATACTCGTACTCCCCCATCCCCAAGCAAAAGGCTTATCATGAAAGCACAACAAGGATATATTGTCAAGAATTTTACTTTTAGGCAGTCCTGATTGAAAGAGGCTGACTTTTATTCTCTCAAGTACACCCTTCCTCTTTTCCCTCTGCCATGGTACACAAGGGTACCATTATGGTGGCTGTGGACTTCATCCATTCATCATCCTTCTCACCTATGAAGCAAAACACACATATATCAACCGCAGCTGCCCTCCCACTTCCCTAAATCACGCTTTGTTCTACTGTGTGTAAAGAAAACTGCCTAAGCTTTTGACATCAACACCTACTATACCAAAGGAGTAGGGTGTAGGAGGAGAGACTCGGTGTTTTGCATTGCACAACTGAAATTTAACAAACAGAAGGAAAGCATTTACAATGCAATATGTTTACGATTTCAATATCTTAAATAATTAAAGTGATACTTTTCTCAATTTTTGAATTTGTAATATTTAGTGTTTAGTGTTTGTGCAAAGGACGACATAAAATGCTGGATTTTCAGCATTTTTCTTTTTTTTTTAACTCTGCTGAGATAAAGTCTCATTTGGAAAAGAAGCAATTCCAATTCAATCCAGGAGTTTAATGACTGTGTTCGGTGTAGATATTATCATAAGTGAGTCTATCTAAACAGCTTGCAGCTGGTTGAAGCTGTTGTGTCCTCTGCAGCTTTTTCACAGGGTTTCATCCCTAAGCATTTTCTTGCTTTGAGAGTTTGTAGGCGATATCAGAATTCATTATAATACACGCAGACTATTACGGGAAAAATCACAGGCAGACCAGTGTTTAAAGATATAGACAAAATAAGTATCACTGTGATTTGAGAAATCTACCACATGAATCTCTTACTGCTAATTGCCAACTAAGGAGAGTCAGTCTGTGAGAAAAAGATGCCAATGATGGCCAAGGTTTAGTTCAGAAATGTTAATATAAGGGGATGCACGCCCCCCACCTATAATGTTTCTTCTGCAAGTACATTAGGATAACTGCTGGATAACTGTTTGGTGAACTGCAGTGAAAACAGCTACCAAAACTTGCATTCAAATAATGGGAAATAGTTTCCAATTCATCATTTAATTTTTGTTTTGTTTTGTAAATATTTCATCTGTTAGATACCTCAAAACATTGAAACTACGATGCCTCTATTAAAGCTGCACAGCATAGACACAAGACATGTTCAACTCATCTAAACCTTCAAAAATATTTATTCAACAGTACAAGGCTACTGTGGATTTTCCTTAGCTGGACACCTTGTCCTAGTAGATGGAGCATGACTGGTTTGCATACCGTATGTAGAAGAGTTAATTGTAGTAGGATTATTTGCCATTTATTCATTACACAAGCAATTTCTCTTGCATTATTCATCTTCCAACAGGATCCGAGGCATGTTTTAATCATGCTGAATGCAGATTGACAGTGCTGTGTCACCACTACTTTGGAATGAAAAGCCAGCAGAAAACTACCCCATCTTTGTTCAGCGTTGCAAATGTTAAAACTTGAACAGATTAAAAAACTGCTCATGTGCAAATATCACTGGCATTTTAATGAAAGGAAGATGTTTACATGTTTTTTTTTTCTTTTATATAAAGGGATTGCAAAATGCCAACAAAAATTGCTTCTGAGGCATGTTAAATTGCTGTATATCTAGCTGTGATATGCTCATGCAACACAGCAGGGGAGCTCTGTCCTTTTAATCTCTAATCCTTTCCTCTTGAGGGAGGAGAAGAGGGCGTGGACCAGAGAGCAGGGAGAAGGTATCCTCACCCAGACACAGACCCATGCCATGGCATTCTTCCTGTCCTGTACTGAAGCTGTCACTATCGGTGTCTGGGGCCATGAGGCAGGCAATTTTAGCGTTGTGGTGTGAATCGATACCCAATCACATCACGTTTGCAGGCAGCACATCAACCTGAAGAGTCCGTAGCTCAATTTACAGCATATTGTTTTTGGCCCTGGGAGCAAACCGCCACTAGGAGCAATAGAAGCATCATGGCAGAGCAAGACAAGGCCTTGTCATGGCCATAACGGCCTTATCTCTGGTCACAGAAGTACTCATATTAAACACTAGCGCCAAGGAGGGCTCAGAAACACACAGAGCACATAATGCATCCGCTATTTATATTCAGCGGTGGAATCCAAGATGCTGGCCTTAATGCAGGAATTCTTGTTTAAACACAACCCAGTTAAAGTGCAACCTAGCTATCTATCTATCTACAAGGGGGGACAGTGCTAAATTCTGTGAACACACTGTATATACCTAATATTTGTGTTTCCTAGCCATTTCAAGGAAAATATTTTACACTGAATAATGCAATATGCACCACAAATTGGAAAAAGTTGAACCCAAAATCAGATATCAAAAGCAAAACAAACGCCGGCCCGTATGGAATTTACATATGGGTACGAGGCGATGTCTGAATGGCAATGTGCCACTGAGGTGAAACGTCAGTGCAGGTGGGATTTGAACAGTCACACTCTGGGAGGGCGTGACAGACTCCTCACTCAGAGTAAAAAAAAAAAAACACAATGTTTGTTTGTCTGTAACTTGCATCTTGTCAAGCTAACAAGTGGTTTCCATACACACCTGCAATCATTACCGTCACACAGCAGGGTTGCCTCAGTGGAACACGTAGCCATGCTGTGAGCACACAGTGCTGGATGGATAAGAGTAGAGAGCTACAACGTATCCTCTAGAAAAACAAAAAGTAAATGAAGATAGACTAAAGAAAATAATGTATTTACATCAATAATGTTATCACATATAAAGAATATATATGCATATTAAGTATAAACAATGTATTCTTAATATGTT
This sequence comes from Benitochromis conjunctus, assembly GCA_015052645.1. Lineage (NCBI taxonomy): Eukaryota > Metazoa > Chordata > Actinopteri > Cichliformes > Cichlidae > Benitochromis > Benitochromis conjunctus. Next base: position 24,068 of record VOQK01002063.1, read on the forward strand.
AATATGTTTACTCTAAAACTTTTTGGACTCAGGGAATACAATGACTAAAACAAAGGAATAAAGCCCAAAATTAAAACATTAGAAATGAAAGCGTCAAATAAAGTCACTTCTGTAAAAGTCACGTTCTGTTAAAACCTTTGCTTTTATGGTGGAGCAGACTTTAAGGTAACTTTCATCACTGGAGGTACTTGAGTGGCTTACTTGGAGGTGATCCACAGTTCTTATGTGTTCAATCACTAATCTGATCAGGAAGGCATAACAGGAAACAGGCCTATTAAAGGCAAAAATGAAAGACATATCACTACTGTCTGATTGATGCGGCCATTCCCCAGGGAGAATAAGCCTCTACTTCACTTTCAACAACTGTGCCTGACACAATACGCTGTACCTGAGATGGTTGTTATGGCTACGTAATTCTCTTAAAATGAGGCTTTTATTCAGTGCAAAACCAACTGAAGCAAGTCAAGGGCAAAACTGCAAAAGCAGTTACCTGCACTGCTCAGATAAATATCAGCTTTGTCCATGTTCTCCCGCCTATCTTTTTTTTAAATACAGCTGTGATGAGGGCATGTTACTGTGTGGCTTGAGATTCTTTCTTTTTAGCTTGAAATTGTTATTACAAGGAAATGAGTGTATAAAATTAAGCAAATCAGGGTAAAGAGTACAACTCAAAAGTCCAAGGTGACATCTTAAATTTTTGGTCTTGCTGATATTACATTTACACAAACATATGCAGAAAATCCATCTGTATGTTAAAAAACAAGCACAAGAGACTATTGGGCATTTATGTTTACTAAACTCACATTTGCTTTTATCCCAGTTAAAAATGGTGCAAAGATCTACAGGTAAATTGTCTTTTTTTCTTAACTGCATGGTGAATGATCAATTCCCTTTGCACCGTTGTCACACCGCTGTGCCTTACACCCAATTATGGCCTGGAGAGGATGCAGATGGCAACATGCCTCCCTCAATAATATTCATGAAGTATTGCCAACAACAAAGAAAGAGGGAATTTCACATTTTAAACTTTACTCTGTTTATCTCCCCATGACTGCAACACTTAGAAGTAAGATAGCAGAAGTCACTAATGCAGCATAAAAGCCAAGACTACACCTATAAATGCTTCAAGCTGTTAGAGATTGAGTAATTGCTGGTTCTAGCTTTGGTTGCAAATATTTAATGACTATTTTTTTTTCTTTTAATTTTACCAAACTCCTTCACTGCACTCTTCCCACAGTGACACATACCTTCAACTGACCAAGGTACTCATTACAATAAACGTAGGCTGTTAAATTGACATCAAATTTAAAAAGAAAAAACAACAACTAACTAAATTCTGTAAATTTGCTGAAACCACGCTTAACCGCAACTCTTAGAATATCAGATTTGGGATTCAAGTTGTTGCGATATATCTTAATAATATATTTATTAGTTAATTTCTTATTTATTAACAATTCTCATTTTATTTTTTTTTAGGTCTTTCAAGTCTAAATGGTATGGCATCCACATTTAAAACTGACAGCAGTTTACTTTTTAGTAAACTGCTATCATACATCTTGGTCTGTACATGTTCCAGAGATTACCTTAGCTCTGGAAAGAACGGATCAGGGGCTGAATACTGACATTTCCATTTACAGATAGCAAAGGCTAATACCTTTAGACCGATTAGAAGCTGTCAGCTCTCTGTTTGAACTGCAATCAATATATTGTGTACACTAGTGCACGGTGTACATGATCGGCAGGGGCAAACTAAGATAATGCATCGAGTATTTCGAGATTTCTCAGAAATAGCCGCACTCTCTTTCATCACGCTATAACAGATTCATATTACTGACACTTTATGTAAAAACCGCTGGCTGTGAGACACCGGCTACTTCAGTACTGGGTGCCATGAGTGAAGATGTGAAAGTGCAACAAAGCCATTAGGAAGCAGCACGGATGGTTGTGGCGTAAATAATAAGACCATCCTTAAGGGAGAGAGTTTTGCTTTTGCACTTCCTTTAACTTTATCTTCACTCGCAGGTTACTTTTGCTTTCATAAGGTGTTTTGTTTAGCCACCAATACCAGCAGCCATTTGACAGCCATGGTTTGGTAATAAAAATAAAGCCCACTCACCAAATTAGCCCAGTACATTAAAAAATAATACTAAGTTTCTTAAAATATGATGGCAAGGGATGTTGCCTAAGCACTGGGATTGAAGCAAAGCTCTAACATACCTCATACACCACCACAGACCTTCTTTGCACAGACATCGCAGTGTTCATATAGACATATAAATGTGAATTTTCATCATATCCTCACGCAGAGCATATTAATCAGCTGTGCATCCCCTGCCAACCAGACCTCATCCATATTCCTGCAGGCGTATTGCAAAGGGAGTGGCGGGTGATAAAGCAGGATCGATATGCAGAGCTGGTAAAAACACAGCAAGTACAACAGCATGGCACAAAGGCAAAGACTAGAGAGGACAAGGGAATGAGGAAGGATACCTGGTAAGAGGAGTTTAAAAAAATCATTCACAGCATATTATTAAGAGCTGAAAACACCACTGATGTAGTTAAATAAGGCATGAAATATACATATAATTCACTGTAGGCTGAGGTACAATACAGATAATATTCTATTCAGACGGTTTGCTCAACTTCTTTACCAGCTGTTTTAGAGTTACAAATATTCATTTTCGAGGTGCTATGAAGGTACGAAGGCAAAAATTCACCACTTTAAATGCCAGAAGGCGTATTGAAAAATACAGCAATAGTAAGTTAATGCTTTAGGTACTGTATATTTCTGTTTTATGTCAACACAGAGCAAAAACCGCTATGCAGTTCATAGGTGCAAAGACTTTTTGACTGCAACCGCCTAGCAATACTATAACTTGGGACACAGTGCCTTTAAACCTTTCTGACAGGTAAACCGGGAAGGCATCAAAGATTTTCTCTCTTTGGCATATCTCAAAACTGCCACAGAGAATTGAGTGACAACTTTATTTCTCATCTGTTACATAAATCAAGGAAATACTGTGAAAGTCAGCTCTACAAACTAAGAAATTCCCTGTGCTTTCTAAGCTTCGAAAGGATTTCTTAACAAAGTTTCACACAGGAGCGAAAGAAAAAGTAATTTCTTTGACAGGCAGACATTATGTGATAGAGGAGACTTTTCACTGCATTAAAGAATGGGGCTCCAAACAACAAAGAGATAGTAGCTGTTTAAAAGGCCAATTTTCCAGTCCACATTGTCATTGTCACACTCTTAACTCCAAAGGCAGACATGCACTCTGGCATCAAAGGCCATTGATTTTCTAATCAAGAGCAAATGATGATTAAGGCATATCTGCCCCCTTATCTTTCCGTTTAAAATCCTCCTTTCTGGATTCAATTTGACTTTGGCTGTTTTGCTGCTGAGGGGAATCAGGACAGTCAAAGACAAAGACACCTTGTAGAGACAAGGTAGTGTCATGAATGATTAGGGCTCGTGTAACAGAAATGATCTCCCATCCTCCCTCTCTTTGGGTCAGCGAAGGCTTGAATTGTTAACGTGTCTTTTTATCAGTACGCGTGGATTCGTGGAAACTTTTCATTTCATTTTAAGATTCAGGTTTACTGCAACTGATGGCAAACAAGTCGTACCAGTGGCCACATTTCTGCCTGAAGCAGCTTTAGAAAAATGTAAACATGGAGGAAATACAGTTCACCCACTAGTGCTGTAAGGACTCCCACCCCAATACTCCCTTAAATTCCCAAATAGGGTAGCAATAAACAATGTTAAAAAGGTTGGGAATGAATCCCCATCTCTTTTACCTTGATAACATTAAGAAGTAATACCACAAAGCAGAGCTGGCTCACCCTTAGGGTGCAAATGCTCATTTCTTAGCGGACTTCAATTATCCCAACTTTCTCCCCTGGTCGGTCTTTCTATGTATATGTTTAGCCTTTGTGATACACCTGCCTGAGGATGAGGGATTAGCTTCCAACCCTCTCTCCATGCTGGGTCTGGACTTCAGGTTTAACCGTCCTTCAAGACCAGCCTGGAGCACAGCTTAACAATGATGCCCAAACCCTTCATCGCGGCTGCAGTCTTTCATTCACTCACCCTCTATTTCCTCATTCCAACTATGACCATAAACGTTTCACTGGAGGGGAAAAGAATCAAAGACAGATGGACATCATCCATCCTTGACCTTCAGGCAATGCCAGCTAAACATGCAAGAAAATATGTTGTGTTGTTAAAAGTAGAGTTGTACTGATGGTCAAATAAACAGAGGGACAGACAGAAAGTACAGACAGACCAACAAAAACACATTATAAAGCGTGCAGGTACCAATATCTTTGATGAATAGGCGTCATTGTGTTACAGCTGCGGATGCTAATTACTCTGGTTTAATGAGTTCTTCCAGCAGATACAGTTCTCCCACACAGCAAAATAATAAGAAGCAAGGACACATGTTCAAATTCACCATTCCCAGCTAACAAAATTAGTTTTCATAATAGGTGTGCATCACTGCCAAACAAGGCTTCCTCATTTTGACTCGAGGGTCATCCATTGTGGGTTTTCTTCTCAGGAATATGCACCAGACATTGTTAAAAGGTTTGTCCCACAAGCCTCTAATTGTCACTATACCTGAAGCAATTTGGGAGCACGGAGACGAGAGAATTGCGGGACATCTTTGGCTGCTCAGCAAGAGCTGACTTGTGAGAAAGAGAAGTTAACAGGCCGCTGTTGGGTGCACAATGTCCTTCTGCAGACAGATGGGACAACAGAGGGAATGGTTTTGTTCCTTTAGTGTTTTCCTTTCTTATGGAACATATGTTCATCTCTTAACAGAACATCGAAACAGGAGGTTCTCTAAGATTACATTTGCCATCTATTTGAACACTGGGACCGGTAACTTATGACAAGACAAAGGAAGTGCGCTGCATGTCGATTTAAAGTTTGTGTATTTATTTTATATGAGAAGTTCAGCAGTCGTGTAGATACACTAGTGGCTTGTCAACCATCAACTCATGAATTTTGCATTTTGTTAAACAACTTGAGCTTGAATTTAACTGAAAAAATATTCTAGAACTTGTCAGACTGCTAAATCTTTTTTTAGGTGGAGAGAGGCAGACTTGTGGCGCTCTGTCATTTCCATCATCAGATTGCTGAACTATTACCAGTCCCCCATGATTACCTCCACCTTTCCTTATCACTGAACACAACGTGCTGATGTAACCTGCTATTCGGTGAGCTAGATTTGTGTTTTCTTATGGAGAGGTTTCTGTAGATTTTAACCTTAATCCTATCAGCTAATGTGAAGGCACTGATCCGCGCCTGTCTTGAAGGTTATCTGTGCATGTTTCACACCCACAGGCATTCATTATTTACATAGCAGCTCCCCAGAGGCACCAGCCACCACAGGAGGTGTAGATGGGAAATCTACCTCCCAATCTGCCAGCGACACATCCATATCTATACTGCATGCCTCACTGACTTAGGAGGATGTAGTGTCAGGATTATCATCCGTTCCCTGGAAACTTCTTCATCACTGGCACCGGCAGCTGTGGCAGTGGCGTCAGGCAGGTGTGTTTGCCTTTTAAATCAGGGGTTTCCCAACACCAGAGCCACGAGAGACCCATTTTTTTGGAAAACAACTTAGAAACAAATCAGAACGTAATGAGGCTAACAAACAGGACTGATTAAGAGCAGTGCTGAGGATAGTTCCCCATATGTACCATGAAAATGAAAAGGAGAAGCAGCTACTTTCAGCTGCTCCCTTATTCACAAGGGTCGCTAAAGCAGTGTCTCCTTCTGGAATCAAACCAGGGAATTTTTGCTTGTTAAGTGAATATGTAAACGCCAACACTATGCAGCCACCGTACACCACAAATGACACATGATTAAAGTCTGGCAACAAGTGGAATTAGGATTCTGGTCCATTAGGCACAAAGAAGAAAGCAATGTGGTGTGTTAAAATACCACAAAGCCCAAAGAGAGAGAAGGCTGAGTGAGCGTGTGGGACAACAAAATGTCAGTAGTGGTGGTTTCTTTATAAATTACTTATATTAAATCAAGCCATAATCTTTTCCTAAAACCAGCCAAGTCACCTGTGTGTTGACATGTAACCATACCTTAACCAAAACAATTAAAAAAAAAGATCAATTCTGATTTGTGCTTTGTAACAGTTGTGTAAGACGCACATGCAATGCCCTGTCAATAGTGGCATCAGCAGAGAAAAGTGGCATTCTGGAGGGAACAGACAAAGAAGACATTTTGTCATTTAATTTGCAAGACTGAAAAATGAGCAGCTTGGCTTAAAGCTATAATTCAAGTACAATAACAAAAAAAAAGAAAAAGCAGCCTGTGTGTGCTCTAAATTGAATTAGAATTTGTGGACGTGTTGGGCATCAAACAGGACATTTTTGGCAGTGTTTGGAAAGCAGTGTATGTTAAGAGTACATGTACGGTTAATGTCTAAATCAGTCATTCATCTGGCATCGACACAGGCGGCTGGGAGCCGCAGTTTCACAGCCTTGTCCCATAACCCCATGGATAATTAATTCTAATGACAATTTTTTTTATCTCCAACACCCATCACAATGAACATCATTGCACAAACCTACTCATACGAATGTGCTATTGAGCGTGACACTGACCTTTCAAGACCCTCCGGACCTCTGAAGACGTGTTTGAAAAACACCCCGAACACTCACGCCAGCCCTTTCGTGAGCGGGGCTGATTTGATATTAGCCTGACAGGGGTATTTATAGAGCAGCATAGAGCCTCACTCTCGTTTCTACACCATGAGCCCATTCCAGCCCAGACACTATTGGCAGTCCTGCTCACTCACTGGAAAAGCCATCATGTCAGCACACTGGCAGAAGATAGCATGTCGAGCTAACAGGTTTGGGGGCCGCAAGAAGAAGCCCAATGCAGTTCATTATGCAGTGACAATATACATTCCTTCTTTGATGCCTTATTGCACACCACCAAGACAATCTGTCTGAAAATGTCACTGTTTTTTTGTTTTGTTTTGTTTTCTTCTCAATCTAATACAGACATTAGCTTTCGCCGCAGTGTCATATCTTAAGCTTACATCAGCATAGTGGAATTATTGGCTTATACGTAGTGATGCAATCTTGAGAAACACTGAAGTAGTGCGTAAAGTGCTATGTATATGCATATATTTTGTTTGGGCCTCCCTTCATTTTAAATAAAGATATTTCATAAATGAATGTACAACTGTATGAATTGCCCACACATTACAATTGAGTTGGACTTTTCTAAGTGGTTGTGTGCGTCTTTAAACTAGCACACAGATTAAATGTACAGTCATGTGAAAAGGAAAGTTTTCACGGGACTCCGTGCAATGCTGTGAAACACTAAGTACACCCCATGAGTCAATAGACAGTAGAATTCCTTTTAGCAGCAATAACTTGAAGTAACTGTTTTCTGTTTGACTTTATCAGTCTCTCACATCATCGCGGTGGAATTTTGGCCATCTATTCTTTACAACATCGTTTCAGTTCATTGAGGCTTGTGGGTATTTGTTTATGCACAGCTCTCTTAAGGTCCCACGCAGCATGCCAATCACAGCATGAGGTCTGGGCTTTGACAGGGCCATTGAAACCCCGTAATTCTCTTCTTTTTCAGTCATTATGTTACACATTTGCCGGGGTGCTTGGGATCATTTTCTTGTGCCCTGGTCCAGTGGTTGCAAAGCAAACTCAAATCATCACCTCTCCACCACCGTGACAGTTGGTATGAGGTGTTTTTGCATTTTAACCAAACGTGGTGCTGACCAAACATCCCTACTTTGGTCCTGTCTGTCTTAAGGACATTGTTCTAGAAGTCTTATGTTTAATAGATGCAACTTTGCAAGCTAAGCTGCGCTCCCCTGTTTTAGAAACAGTTTTCTTCATGCAATCCTTCCAAACAAGCCAAACTTTTTTCAGTCCTTTTCTAATTGTTCTGTCATGAAGTTTAACATTTAACATGCCCACTGAGGGCTGTAGAGTCTGCGATGCAGTTCACTGCATCTTTGAACGATGCATTATCTGACTTTGGTATGAATTTGCTGGTATTGACACTCCTGGGAAGATTGTTGCATTGTGCTTACACACACCTGAATACTTCAGACCAAACTGACCAAACTGACAAAAGGTGAACACACTTGCTAATGAATCAAAATGCATTTCATTAACAGCAACATCAACACCAGACTGCTTTTAATTCCTACGTTAGGGTGTACTGAAAAGAATTGTGTTTTCCTAACAGTATTCATCACATGACTGTATGACAAAAATCAAATACTCAAATTCAAATATTTTATTCTTTAAAACCAACATAAAGTGAGCACCATGTGCCATTAGATCTTCTCTTTTGTCTTCTTCAAGATTTTATTTATTTAAAATCTCCCATAGGTGCTCAAATTGGTTGAACAATGTCCATGGCCACAACACACACTGTGGGTGATCACTGTTATCCTGGAAGAGACCTCTCCCATCAGAATAGAAAGTTTTCATTATAGGATAAACACGCTGGATCTACTTTGTATTGATTTGCAGAGACCCTTCCCTCTAGGGGAACATGGATACCCAAACAATGACAGCAAAACTGTCCCCACAAAGCCCAAGTATCTAATTACTCTATCTCACAGTGTGAACATTGACCATTTGACTGTTACGCCTCTTCTTAAGAAAAACGTGTTTGCAGCAACATTTAAACAGAGAAATGTTTTTGTCTTTTTTAATTCTGTACTTAATAATCCAACAATCTCAAAAAGAGGAGGAGAGAGAGAAATCTGGGTCCACCCGGGCACCCTCAGCCACCACTAATACAACCACATTCAAACCAGTGCGGTACGCTTACTCTACCAAGCACTGATTCAAAAAAAGTCTCTGTGTCACTGGACTTGGCCGTTAAGATCGGCACATCTTCAGCAGGGCGAATGAAATAAATCAAATAAATACGTTAAGAACACCCCCAAGCAGATGTTTACGTAAACATTCTGTAGAAATGCATCATGTATTGCCTCGTGCCCTCACTGCTCCAACAGAATTCTTCATTAGGTTTCCAGGTGTTCCTTTATAGTGCACTGAAATTCACTGCTTTGATCAGCCTATCAGAACAATTCCCTCTTTCATCTTGGGAAATATGATTTGGTTAAAGGCAGATTTTGGATCAAGGTTCAGCATGTCCCTTTCCCTTGTTTAGTATTCATGCTGAGTATGGTAATCTGTGGTTGCTTTACTAAAAGTCATCGGCAACATCAATTTCTTATTAATACAGAGTGCAAATATTCAAGGGGAGGGAGTAGAGCATGAGCAAAGCAGAAAAGTGGGGATTTTGGGAAAAAGAAGCAAAGAAATAACACTGAAAAATATTCATATGAATTTTCTGTTCTCCTCTAACGACTCTGAATTCAATGCTTTGTTTTATTGTTTTTTTAAGAATGCGATGCCCTTGTACATCTAATGATATTTCAAAAAGATTCGACAAACAAATGCCTGCATCACTAATTTTAACAAAAAATATTCAATATTTCTAAACATTACCAAGCACTAAAAGAGAAGATGAGGCTGTTTTCAAGAAGAAAAAACAAGATTTGGGGTGTTTTTCCTGCCTTGATCTGTAGATGATGCTCTAAAAAAAAAAAAAAAAAAAAAAAAA